>JAUZND010003065.1:0-33357 GCA_034780555.1 Coelogynopora nodosa
GAAAAATTTAACTACATAAAGAGTTGCACAATTGTATTTAAAGGTAATAATTTCAAAATAGTCATTTTTGAAAAAAATGCGTTAATGCATTTTCATTGTCCACAGCCGATAGTATGTCACATTCTTTGAATGAACCACTCATTAAATCTGTCAATTACCACTGCATGTTTAATAAATATTGATCATATTATTGATGTTATGAAAAGTATTAATATAATAATATTTTTATGACATCACCAAAACGTATTAGACCCATATTTATAGAAGCTGTTAGCTGCTATCTAAAAGCGCTGCTTGGTCTTTGAAAACTGCTTGTCTAAAAAGCAATCTATGATTTTAGCTGCATTATTGCTATGATTTCCTTATATCATATTTTCAACTTTTCTGTAGCAGAATAATTGGGCTTCAAGGGGACATGTTTAGACATTGTCAAAGCTCACTAAAGTGTCTCCTATTTACAAATGTGTGTATTTATCTTAAAATATAAGTTTATCGAAATAAATGTTTCATTTTATTTACTGTTTCGTATTTTAAAATGTTATTCAGCGTTTATAATATTCGTTGTAAATATATGTAATTTATGGTTCTTCTTTTTTTCTATTTTTTATTTGTTTTGTGTTTATGTTTAAGATTTGAATAGAATGTGTTACTTTACTATTAACAATAATACATCCACACTATAACTCATTCGAGTGGGCTGCCCTTTTAAAATATATATCTCTATAAGGTGTTCCCAAAGTTAGAAAACGACCCCGGGTTTTTCCTTGGGTCACCTCTGTTATACCATTTAATCAAATTTATTTAGGTTCCGTTACGGTATAATCTGGTTATTAGTCACGCATTTTTAGGTATGCATTCAGTCAGACTCGTCAGTTTTCTTATTAGCCACCCTATAAACGGCCGGAATTTTAACTGAAAGTTGTTAGTCGGCGGCAGAAGTTTGTGTAAGCTGTGACCTTTTTGGCTATGTACCCTATCTATGCTTGTGAGAATATTATTATGGGTGTTACTGACGGTTGGGTTTCTTTGTTTGTTTATACGGATATAATGCTGCTGCAATATCTGGTTGAAATTAAGTTATACATTTATAAATTATAATAATATTATAAAATTTCTGTTACAATTGGTTTGGTAAATAGGTTATAAGTTATTGTAAATATAAGACTGTGATTATCTAAATCGGAGACTATAGTGCAGACATATATCGCTCACTTCATAAAGTCATTTATTCTTTGTTTGCATTCAATAATGTGACAATACTGGCTTTCTCCCATATAATTTAAAGGACGTCATTTCAACTTTTATACATTTTCTCTTTTTTTATTACATTAAAATATTATTTATAATTCAATTAGAAAAATTGAATTATATATTCTCTCTTGGAAGGCATTATTTAATTATATAGCAGTAAGTGTAGTAGATGCATTAGAGAAATAGTTACGTAATTTAATTATGTTTGTATGTCATAAACTTACCATAATAATAAGGAATTAAGCAAGTCAAGCAAGCTATTTTCTACCTACGTGTCATTCTATTTGTTGCGATATGTGAACCAGTTGGTTACGAATTAATCTGTTGTAAGTTGTCATTTTAGTGCTTCCATCATCTTCTGTCTCAACTAACAGTCTTTGATTAATCAATAAACTATGTTAGAACGTACTTAAGAAAACATTTGGACTATATTAAGATTAAGCTAGAAAACTACTATCGGTCAATAAATTTCTAAAATAAAAAATAAAATTTCTACAACCTTAAATGAATCATAGTTAACTTTCTCGTTATATTTAAGCAAGAGCAGAATACCCTAAATAAATAATATTTTATTTTGCCTAGGTATTATCTGAGATTATCATCAAATTATCTATTCGATTACTACGTTCTATAAAATATCATAATATACGCTAGGTTGGTACAAGGGTGCCTAATGCATACTAATCAAACTTACCTGCCTCTCAGCTCTTTCACTCGCTGCCAAATATCTGCTTTCTCTAATAGAGACGTGTGTAGTGACACTTATCGATTTATTTGCTCTAGTTTTGATCTGAAAATTATATTCTATGATTCTACGTAACTCTACTATCGATTTCTTCTTGTGGCTAATAACTGTAGTGATAAGTAGTGTTATAGTCAATTATGTCGAGTTATCTTACACTAGTTGATTAAATGTCAAGTAGTTGTAATGTTTCACTTTTAGTAGGCCTAAGCTTTGAATTTTAATACCCTGTTTATTGCTTAGTTTTATAAAAATCACTCGCCGCTTAAATTGGAACTAAGTTTATAACTCCTCTGCCTTTGTTGCTGAAGACGAGTTGATAAGTGGAACCGAAGGACGAATAATATTTTTGGAAATATAAAATATTATTTATTAGATGTATGAATGAAGTTGGTCAATGCTGATCTCAGTTTAATAATTTTTCATATCGAATTTTCAAACATAATTGATGACTATGATCAACCCTTCGCGGACTAAGGGAATCTACATGATCTACAGTGAACAACATTTTGTTATTGTTCTTTTAACAATATAATAGTATTATTTAGGTAACACTTTAGCATCTTGACGTAATTCATAGATTTTCTAGTAAGTTTAAGTCATTTTTCGAAGCAAAAATCTTCATAAATAATGAAAAGAAATAAAGTTGTACTTCCGATTAACTCTCAAAAATTTGGATTTTCGACATACATAATATTGTTTATCGATAATGTTTCTACAATAATTTACTAAATTCTATGTAATTTACAGTTATACTGCTATTTTTATAACAATGCTTTTGGTGTGTTAAAGTTTTTTATGAATTATTATTATTTGTTTAAATTATCTCAAATATTAAAGGCATAATTAGTTAACATTACTAAAAGTGTTAAAATTTATAAAATATATTTGTTGTATTTTTATTATTATATAATTTAATTTTATGATTACAACTATGTTATGTCATTTTAAATTGTTACTTGTAGAGCATTATTTTCATTTATTTCCGCAAGAAATTTAGTATAGAAATTGATTTGGTTTTCAAATATGCTATCTACTTGGAGTATTCACTTCTTTTTGACGCCCTGGTGTGTCCAGATGATATAGGACTAATGATGTGCCACAGATAGTCTTGTACTGTTTGTGTCAATTTTTTACAAATTACAACGTTGTAGCTAAAGAGAAAGTACCTTACTTCTCACTTAGGGGGTAGTTACTACCTCCCCCATAGTCCCTTTCTCTAGGTATTTACTATGCTGTAATTATTTTCGCACAACCTTTGTTTTATAACGATAGCTCAAAATGTCAATAGATAGGAAAATGTCAATATATTCGCGAAAAACATGGCAACAAAGCTATGTTAAAAAAAACATTTTGTCCATAAAAAGTGTTGTTCTTGAAAGCAGGAAATAGAATTTTGTTAAAATATAAACATGAAGTCTGATACTTACAGAACTCCATTCCTCCCGCGCCCTTCAGCGCTACTCGCATCAGTCGGCCTCGATACCCAGCCACCGGGTGATCGCTCGATTCGACTTCGAAGGCAACGACGACGAGGAGCTTTCCTTCCGCCGCGGCGACATCATTGAGGTGATCAACGAGGAGGACGAGAACTGGTGGCAGGGTCAGCTCAGTGGGCGCAACGGGCTCTTTCCCGTCAACTATGTGGAGAGTTTGCCCGCCTCGGTCATGTGACCTGGGTGCACCTTTCACTCCCTAAAATACATTTGATAACTGTGTTTGGGCTGATTATAGTTGACACTTGCAACACTCAATTAAGAATTAAACAAATTGACATGATAAGGTTACTAGATAATATTTATATGAAAAAGTAGACACGTATATACAACTATTACACTGATTATTAATATTATCAGGCTTGCAATGAAACCTAAATTACCATCGTTTCCCTAGGTTTATCCAAAATAGATTGGTTTTAAATGCCAAGAAGTACCTAATGTTTGAATAAAACGTGTTTTTGTATATTTAATTATTTATTTTAGTATGTTTAAGATACGTTTAATGTTCAGTTTTAGTAATGCGCGAAAAAGTTAATTGTGTATAAGTCTTTCTAATTACAATTTCAAAAAATTGCTCTAATCTCTATGTTTTTATGTTTCGCTTTTACTATTGCATCTTTTTCGATGGCAAGTGTAAATAAAATAATGTGGTTCAAAACTTATATAATTTCTTCACTTACAAAAATTTTACCTAAGCACTTTAAATTTAATTTATGGCTGTGGGAGAACTATAGACACTAGATGTAGAAACATTTGTTTTGTCAATAATGAATACTTATTTTTATTACACCACCATAATATAGGCTAATATTTTATCTTCAACGGTTTTTTCTTCAATTTTGTTTTGCAAGATTGAAAACTTGTGCCCTGAAAATAAGCTTACCGGCTTTTATAGGATCGCTGCTAACTCACACTGCCAAGTCTCAACTTACATGCTACAATACACACAGGTTGGGGTCTCCTTAGAGCTTCCCGCCATCCGAGATCGAATAACCTTGTTTTGTTTTATACATTTACTTACGCTCTCATTTACTCCCTTTTTCTTTTTGTCAGTGCGCAGCTCCGATTATATTTAGTGGGTCGTTTATCATCCTGTGACTTCTCCGATTAATTAAAGGATGGTAAATTTGGGTTGAGGATCAATGCCAGGATAGTTGTTGTACGAGCCACTCGTTAAGATGTAATAATGATAACAGATATGGTAATCAAAACTTTTATTAGATGTTACTGATTCCAATATACCACTTTTAACGTTAATAGAATGGTATAACCGTTTTGTTACTTTCAAAATTATATCTGTTATATTAATCTTTTCTTTAACATGTGCATACTATAGATGAAGACGGTGTAATTACTTTCCTAACTTTTTTCATTATTCGTCCCCAATTTTGGTTAATTTTCACGCCACCAAACAGATATTAGCAACTTGTTTTGATTAAGGATTCAATTTTCCTTGTTTAGCAGGTTAGTATTCAAAATATTTTACTACGTGTCGTTAACTGGTGTTGAGGCGTTTTGTTCTAGCTCCCATATCGTGTCAATGTTTATGTCGTGTGTATGAGTATTTTTTGTTTCAGACTGACGCGTTCATTATGTAGTGCCATATAATACAAAACGATACTATATTTCAGTTTTCTTCAGCTCATGTATCCATCTGATAAACAATGTATTGTAAATTTTATTTATGCATATTTACTAACACAAGGCCATGAACGTTTTTTTTTAATTGAACCTCTTACAAATGTTACTTTGATTTGACTATCTTACAGTGTTTTAATACATAAATTATAAGTTCATATTTCATTATGTTAACATATTATTTAACCGCTTTTCTGGCCTTGTTTTCGTGTTTTAAATGCCTAATCTTGTGCATATAACATGTTTATAATCGCTTGAATTACTATTAATTAATTACTTTATCTGTCACCAATTATATAAATGTACAAATTAATAACATGTTTCACTTTTATTTTGGTAATATAATTTGGAGGTAATCGCACTTATAAGTAAAAATAAGAATCGGTATTTCAAATCTATATCACTGCATTATTGCACACCAAACCGACGCTACAATTATTTTACAAAATTAAGTCCGTAGTGAAAATGCAATAATTAAAATAATAATAGTTCAATATCGTACGTTCTGTTTGAGACTTTATAATTAAAGCACATGAGAAACTGATTTCCATGACTACTTTTGTAATACTAATGAATTATCCTTTTCCGTTATTAGATATGTTTTCAGGTGTATCAGAGTAGTTGCTGTCTGATCTCTGGAAATGACAATATGGTCTGTTTATTTTTTAAATATATTCCGAGTTGGTGTAAACTATGTATTCAAATCATGAGTTGTAAGTAATAATAGGTTCTCATTTAGCAGCATATTGATTGTAAAATATGATAATAATAACCAAAACTGGTAGAATTTCTGTATATGTATTAACATTTTCGGCGATCGGTGATGTTATTAATAATATGATATTCTAGTGAAGGGAATCAATAGTAAGACAGAAATTAAATTTTTTTCAAAAGTTTTTCTTTATTTGATAAATACATTAAATAAACTTAAAAAGTTTTTACTTAATAATAGCAATTAACATTCATTGAATTTATTCTGCATTCATTTTTTTATTGTAATTTTCGTATGTTAGGTCGGTTCACAATCTCGTTTTAGTTCGTTTAGTTTCGGTTCACTTAGTTTTAGTTAAGCTGGAAAATACAGCTAACTACTAATTTCATCATTCTCCAGATCATTGAACGGAAGATGGATGAGCTACTTTTCTAAACAAATTGAAATTGTAAACTTAATTTTCTAAACGGTTTAGACATAGCGTAAAAGTGATAGGCATTGAAGTAATTGAAAATCAAACTGAATTTGACTGCGCTTACATTTGGTTTAACTACAGCATTACCCATTATAAAGAACTATACAGAATAATTTTGTATACTTTTATAACTGAAGAAACTCGAGTTCACACTTTCAATTGGTTTTTTGAACTTATCGTGAATATATACACACATCCTATAGTGGCACACAAAAAAGTAATTTTTTTCATACCGAATTTGTTGTTGAATTATTAAGGACATATTATTATGGCGGCTATATTTTTATTAAAGTATGATCTAGCCGTAAGAGCTGCGCGTGCTTTAAGGATGACAGCAAATAACGAATAATTCGCATCAATTAAATTTGTTTTAAAAATATAGATTTTATTCGCAACTGAAAATATTTTTTGATTGAATTAGTGACTTTTATGTGAGCGCCTTCAAGCAAGTCAAACACAGTCAACTTTCAGTTAGAAATGGTTTAACTACGCAATGATTTCTGCGATGAGTCACCAGGATCGACAGCTCATGGATTTTAAATTCTTTAAAACTAACTGGACTGAAACCTTTTGTGAACAGACCTATGTATTGATATATTTACTGAACATTTTTATAAATTGCCAGGCGTATTTTTAAAAACACAGGCATGAGAAAAACAAGAAGAAGTCGGCGGGTTGCTGACATGTAGTCGATCCATAAGACATAGATCGGTTGATAAAGGTATGTCCTGCTGTATATTTAGAAGAATCAGTTTGTTAAACGTTTCTCTGTCATGTGATTTCTTTAGTAGATTTTCAAACGCTTGGAGCTAATTTAGCGTTTAGCAGATGCTTTATAGATACGGTTGTTGTGAGAACTCATAATATTGTATTTATATTTTAATGGAATAATGACTTCTCAACACACATTGCCAAATCCGTTGTTTTCGAGATGTAACTAGATTCAATATCAAATCACCAACTTTCAATTTCAGAATCTAACAGGGACGATCGAATTGTGTAAACATAGGATAATTTCGTTTTTTATTTCATGCAAAATATCAATTGAAAGATTATGAGTTTTGTTCGGCATGACGTATTCAGCTTTTAAAATAGTTTTTAAATTGGCACATATTCTTTCATTTAGTTTAGAAATTAAGCCATACAAAAAAGAAACATAAACATACAATCTGCAGTACTCTTTTGATGTACTTGCTGGGATATTTATTCTATGCATATGACGAGCCACAATGTGAGGTATTATAATTGAAATTTTGTGTTTTACAAAACAATTTTGCTTTTCTCCAGAGTGATTCAAACGCTTCAATTTTGTTGTCTAATCGTTTTAATTTGGAGAAGTCATGAAACTGCTCACAATGTTTTGCAGTCCTCACCAGATCTATTTCTTTCGCCTGAAGCGCAGCACTGACCGCCTGAAGATAACACATAGTATTGTTCGCAATGAAAAGACAGAAGATGAATTCAAATGACTGAATTGACCGATATTGAGAATTATGCTTCAGACCATAGAGTATTATGTTCCTATGTACTCTATATGCTGTGGACTTTCCATGTAGCTATATAGAATATAAATTAGTACTAAAGTAAATATACCGGTATCATGCGATACATCAAGATAAAATAATAAACGCAGTGGAATTAAACTGCTGTCAATATTTTTCTAGCAACTGAATATATTTCTAAATTATGCTAGTAAATATTTAACTGTAGGTAAAAATAAACTGGCTAAAATTGCATGCATTACATACTTGTTAAATATGTATTATTTTATGTAAAATGATAGACCAAAGAAACGAGTTTGTATTAATTATTATGAAATATTTCAATTCAATATTGATAACATTTTATTTTCAACATATCGAAACGTTAAAATTATTTATACCCTATTCGACGTCTGCAAGGTTTATAACCTGGCCAATCTCTAAGATTTACAATTTAAGAGAAAATTCCACATATAATATATATTCAGTTCGGTGAGGTTTCAGTACTGGTGTATTTTAAACAATTTGTATACCGGTTACACTTTGGTGTGGGTCGGTAATTATAATCATTAAAAAATGTTGTGCGATTACTTGATATTTCATTACACTTTTCTCAAATAAACAAATATGTAAAAGGAACCGTACATTTTAAAAAATTTATATAAAACTTAAAATAATTCACTATATTGGATAATATATACACTTAACCATACTATTAATGCATATAATGTTAAATATTTATTACAAAATATTATTTAAAATTAAATCAATAAAGGTCAAATTACGATATAAATAAATATATAAACGTTTTACTAATATTGTTAATTTATTAAATATAATATATTATTTTAAGGACTTTTTTAAATAGTTAATGTACAATTGTCAATCATTTTTAACAAAACAAGACACTATGAAAGCAAATTAGTTTGTTTTTTGTGGCTACAACATAATTAAAAATGGAATATTTTTACAAACTAAGACTTAATAATGCTGAAAACATATTCGGCTAATTTTAAATATGATAATTATTTTCACTTGTTTGAACGCACCAATAAAATGGAATTCCCAGGTAAATAAAGATCATGACGCATATCTAGCCAATAAAATTAGGTTTAAAAATAGACACTGAATCATCGTATATATAAATGAAGGAATTGCACATCAGAGAGCATATTTTGTTTGATGTTTTTGGCTATGTTTTACGTGATTTGATTATTGTATTTTACAAAATATGTTATACAACAACGAGAATCAACAAAGCAAACAATTGCATTTTTCTAATAATGCTGTCTCTAGACCAAGCAGTTTAAAGATCGAATCGGCACGATTTCCACCATTATTTTTATCTCCGAGATCAGGTTCTGCATTGATAGAATTGAACTCCCCCGATTTTCGAGGATACACGACCTTAACTCCCCATGGACAATTTGGAATTTCACCTGATTTGGATAAAGTTTTTTTCCAAATCTCCGGCAATGGCTTGTCACCGCTCACTCCAAATAGCTTCTTAAATCCAAAGATGGTTACAAAAGATGAAGATATGTTTGCAAAGTAAGTTATAAAATTCAAATTATTATTTATAGTGTTGTGAATACAAATATAATAAATGTTAAGCCATTATAATCACTAAATTAAAAAAAACAGTTAAAGTTAGTAAAAATTTTTTCTTACTAAATATAATTACAACGTTTTTTTGTACTAACCATATTAAATACATTGGTGGTTTATTTTGTTTGGTCTAATAATAGAATACAAACAGTTTTAAATACTGAATTGAGTATTAATGTGTATGATTTAATGTCATTATGACATAATCAATATAATCTGTTTGTTATATAATATAATTTTTTTATTTTCAGCAATTTTACTAAGAAGCTGATTCAGATCAAGCAAGAAAAAGAAGGGATCCATGATCAGGACAGACCATTGGAAGAAGTTGCCCAATTCACTGATATTTCCTACACTAATACTAGTGGAGCATATTCATATGATCATCAGAATATGGATTCCAATCAATCTACAGATGGTGTTTACAGCTTCCCTTCAAGTTCTTGTAAACAAATGCCTCCTTTGTTAGAGAGTGCACCATCTTCAAATAGTAGTTCAATTCACCCTCCTTCTGGGCCTACTATTAATTCTCTTGGGGAAACTTCAAGGGATGGGCCTTCATCTATTTGCAGTGGCAGTACAGATATTGGGTCTGCAGTGACTTGTGGCTCTCGAAGTCTTCACCATATAAAATTGGATCGCAAGAGGGCACGGAATAGAGATGCTGCTCGTAAGTGTAGAGAGAGAAAGCTCGAACTGATTGCACAACTGCAAAAACAGGTGTCAACATTAACTGAAAACAATAAAACCCTACAGGTTAAAAAAAGTAGCTATCAAAATGAGGTAGAAAGATTAAAGAAGTTTATTTTAGAGCATGTGCAAAGTGGATGCCCCCTTAGATAATAAATTGGTTTTAAATATTACTATGACATAGCCTATGGCTATGTGTGATTTTTATTGGTGTATGTATTTTGCCCTATCTGAGTCTCAACTCTTAATTATAATACTACTGAAGGGTTTATGTCAAAGATATAGCAGTCTTTGATTCTTGTATATAATATGCATAATGTAGCTACCACAATGTAAATGATTATTTCTGCATGAACTATCTGTGATATTGACTATTCAAAATGTATTATACTGAACTTTATTTGACATACTGTATTCAAATCATATTACATATTCATGTACCATATTGCAACATTTTGTAAGATTTGAGCGATGTATTGATAGATTTATTGTTAATGCTGAGAACATATTTTTAATAGTTAATTCTATTAATTAATTATTTAAATAAATTTTTATTTATTAAACATTACATTTAATTGATACGTAATTGATCATAGATGGATGTGTGGACATTTTAAATGTGCTCCTTTTAGCATTTCTAGATTTTTTGAGAAAGATTTCTCTGATACTGCTTGTATTTACTAAAAATTCAATTTTCGTAATTTATACTTTGATAGTAACTAATGATCATGGATGAAGTAGGCATGATAATGACTAAAATGGTGAAAGGTAAGTAATTTTAAAGATAAGTTAATAAAGATAATAATAAGTAATTTTAAAATACGATAACGTAAATTGATGTAACTGTTAAACATGCGGAAGATCTATAAAAACTGTTTCAATTTATATAAAAACTATGATGAAATTTCTATATTATTTATAACATAGCAGAAATATGCTGGGATGTTTATATTTGTTTTTTACTATTATTAGCGTGTTATAAGTAGCGGATGTTGTAAATATTTGAAAAAAATCTTTTCAAGTGGAAATTAATCCAAATAATACACAATATTAACAATAGACTCTATTACATAATTAGTGCATTAATTGTAATGATTTAAAAGATTTACCATAAATCGCAGAAATTTTATTTTTATGCTAAGAATTCTTAACTATTTTCTGAGAATCGATGGAAGATCAACACCTTAGAAACTATAAAACTATTTTCAAAAGCAATCAAGTAATGTTTTGGTTAGATAATATATTTTTAAACAATAAACTAATGGGATCATTATCACAAAATATTATAATTTGTTACAATTAACTCAATTTATAAAACAGTTTTAGAATAATCAATTGAAAAATAACACCAGTTACATTACTAGGTAATAATAAAGTTCGAAATAAAATTATTGTAATAAATGAAAAGAAAACAAAACTTTAAAAAATGCTACATTAAATTATAGTAAATACAATATTATGAAATATTACAACTCGGTTAGTCAAATGTATACTAATATATTATGTACGGATACATTATAGTCATGTCGTACTATCTCAACATACATAAAGAATTAATAAAAACCTTATAGAATGCGTATATGGTTAAAGTTTATTAAA
The DNA here is from genome assembly GCA_034780555.1 of Coelogynopora nodosa. Taxonomy (NCBI): domain Eukaryota; kingdom Metazoa; phylum Platyhelminthes; order Proseriata; family Coelogynoporidae; genus Coelogynopora; species Coelogynopora nodosa. The sequence continues at coordinate 11,696 of JAUZND010003065.1, forward strand.
GGAAAAATTAAGAATATCATTAAGAATATCACTGAATAATGAGCACACATTGAGTAAACATACAATAATTAATAATATCATATAGTGCTGTTAGCGTACATTCAACATATATAATGACTAATAATATACAGCTAATGGAATTATTCTGGAATAAATTGAATTGGCGATTCAGCATTGGCATCCTGAATTTGACCCAGAACGAACGTTGCCGGCTGAAAATGAATATATTAAATATAAAGATATATACAATTAGAAACTTGAGTAGTACGGAAAGTAAACTCTGAATACTCAAATAAATCGGTAAACTTAGTTTACTATCTGTAAACTTACTTTTGAATTATTACAGAAGTATTTGGAAACTTTTTCAAATTAATACAATCGAGAATATAGAATTTTATTGCTATATCTACTGATAGATCAATTTTAAAAGTTCAGGGTTGTTTCCGAATAATTCAAGCTTACTTGTGTGGTCAAAAAGTGTTACACTAGAGTAGATAGACTCTATATGTATTGTGTCAATCAAATCCCCAACGTTATAAACAATACTGTAGAAAATATAATTTTTACACACATTTTGAAAAAACGAAATTTGACCATTTTTACTACTCGAAATTAAAATTATTATTCTGCGTATACACTATCAATTTGATATTTGATAAAATTAAAATTGATCAACGTTCAGTACGCATAATAAAGCACTAAAAACATTAAATAAGGACTCAACCAAGAGAATGTGAGACTGTGTAAAGCCTAAGACACGAAGCACAAAATATGTTTTAAAACTGACATTATCAGGCAAAACCGAAAATATTCAGTTTATAAAACAGATTTAGAACAATCAATTAAAAAAATTATTGAAACAAAAATAACACCAGTTACATTACGTACTAGGTAATACAAAGTTCGAAAAAAATAGCGCGAATGCCATAATAGAAATTAATGGTAAAAATGCATTATCCAACAGTCATTGTCGAATTAGATCATATTTATAATCGACAAGATTACCATAAAATCTATCGATGACTATATTTCTAGATAGAAAATAGTTTCTAAAAATGTCGTGAGAAAAAATCAATTACACGTGAAGACTTAAACTTTTTAGATTCAAGTTGATATGGAAACGTAGATAAAATATGATTGCAAAGGTAGCCGAAGAGTGACAATACTAACACAATTTATTACTTCACAAAAACATGTAAGCAAAGATTTTTCAGTGTGGAGAATATTTTAATCATTTTTGATGAAAAATTTCGTCCAAATTTAATATGTAACACCCATATTGCCATATTGTTTGAAAATAGTGGGCTTCACTGTTTTTTCTGAACAAACATACTGCGGTAAGAATATCAATCACCATCAATCAATATTAACATTATTATTATTATTAATATCAACATTAATCAATATCAATCACCCGACACCAATCCATTTGATGATGGAACTTTCAAAGTTCTGGTAGATCATGTTGTAGACAACAAGAATCCTTGATGTAACAGACACTTTGGTAACATCCGCGAGAAATGCATTGGATTGACTCAGTAGACCCCAAATTATTAAACATATCGTCAATCAACACAGCGTGCGAAAGAACATGTTGTTTTGCAATGTTGGAAATTGTGTTGTTTAGAATTATATTTTAGTTTCAACAAGTATTAATTAATTTTAAACGTTCTATGTTTCCTTGAATGACACACATTTTTGATAAGTAAATATCGACAAATTTAACTTTTTGATAAATACATAAAAATGAAACTTACTATGATTTTTCAGAAAAAGTTGTTGTACAAACATTTCGTTCAAATTTCGTAGTATAATAAATAACAGGTAAGCGGTATTCTACACAATATATACATATATAACATAAATTATTTGATCAGATCTTGATTTATGTTAAAGAATGTATCTTATTCAATTAAAATTTGACTAATATATTATTATATGCGATCTAACAAGAATGCGAATTTCTTATATGATTCATTTACTTTAAAATTGATTTTAAATATTTTATATAAATTAGTTACATTTTATGATGAAAGTATAGGTACTAAATTTCATGAAATTTCGTGTGTACCGTTATATAAAAATGTCTCGTTGAGATCAATATCTTCTTACAGAATTGATCCAACGTGCTTTATTGTATAAGAAACAATCTATCTTATAATATATGTATAAATATTATAAATATAACTTTAAAAATTTAGTTCTGTATATAAATTATCTGAAAAACTTTTGATCTAAAATTGTATGCAAGTACAAATTTCAAGGGGGTGTGTCAAATTGCCAACTTGGGATTAAAAAGTATAATAATAAATATCTGTAGGTATATAATATAATTCCAGTTAAATGCCAACTGTTTTTGTAAATCTAACAACTATTATTCACTTGATTTTAGCTTTCATAATGCTGCTGAATGTATTTTTCTATTTTAACCCTTGTACGTTGACATACTCTTTATGTCCCACCTGGAAAACCAAATTTCCTATCATCCGATTAAACTGAAATTTGGTATATAGATACCTCCCAAAAACGCGATTTTTATTTTCAAAAAAATTAATCGATTGGTATCATTTTTGACCTGATTACGTCATAAACTCCAGTTAGGAAAACTATAGGAAAATAACCATATATGCTATATTGTCCAATATATGTAATAACTTTTGATCAATGCAACAAATTGACTTGATTCTTTTTGCATCTGATTCCAGATCACAAAATTTATATTTGTTGTAATTTTATAATTATACTAGTACTAATATAAATAAATACACTAGAAGTATTATAAATGCTATTTGAGTATTACTTTAAAATGCTTGTTATTTTATTAAATAATTTTATTATTTAAGTTAAATGGATATAATTTACGATAAATTTATTTTTTCTATTAATGGTGCAAATTTTAGCTCCTAATATCATCGGAAAGTATAAAAACCCAGGGGGAGGGTTAAAATAGATCAATATAAATAACACCATTTTTTGGTATGTAAAATATTTTTGAAAATATATTTTTTAGTTAGATAAAAGTATTTTAGCCACTGAGTAAAAAAATCAGGATCATACAATACAATATATAGTTTAACCAAAAACGTAATTTCTTTGAAACAAAAATTGGCCCCCTCCACGTACGAAGGGTAAGGTGTCTTTTATTATATTTTTATACTTTGTGTGTACGTTTTTACTAATAATAATTTCCATTTAATTATGGAATATCTTAATAGTACCTACATCATCTGGTCTGCATTACTCATTAATAGGTGTGACTAATTTCAGCCTTGAATGAATAAACTTTCCAGTTCACAATTGGCAAACTGATGATTCAGATTATGACATCAACTAATGAATATAACTTTATAACAGCATATAATAGGTTAAACGATGCGAGACGAAACATAAAACTATTACCATATTAGTCATAGGCTACAACCATTTACAAGATCATAGGTAACAGTTGAATTTTTAGGATTACTCAAATAAAGCTACATACTTATACTCATTTTCGATGGCTAAAATAAACGTGAGACAAAGTATTCTCATTTTCACAGATTATTCAAATTTGTTCCATAAAAATGTGATAAAAAAGTAAGAACTATGTAGCTTACACTAGACAATTTATAGAGTTAACAATTGAACAGCGTAATTAAGACTGCTAGAAAATAAATATAAAATATAGGATAATTTAATTTTACACTTCGTTAAGTTGTTATTATTTGAATATTAGAAAAATACTAATTTGTTTGTTGTTTCCGCGAGTCTTTTGTGTGAAAATATTAAATACAATTGGATATGCCATTTTAATCACAAGGAGTTTATTGCACAGAAAAAAGTGTAATTAATATAAGTAGAGAAACCGAACTATGTATACAGCAAGAATGATATAGTTATAGCTTAGAACAAAACTTTTAATTAATTTATTACAATGAATAAAAAACATAGTTCAATAAACTAAAACGAAACAAACAAAGTGGGTTAATAGAGTAATACCTCGAAGTCGTTGTGCCTGATCTAAATGGTCAATAAAAAAATAGGTGTTAATAATCAAATGTTATAATCAGAAATTGGTAGGCATATGTTTATTTTAATTATATAATTAATTTTAAATCTAAAAGGACAAAGGTAAGTTTCATTCCTTGACCATTTATTTAACATTATAATACTAAAGAAATGACTCGCATAAAATAAGAGATTTGCATAATTCCTATAAATAATTAAGATTATGAAATCTATCTATCAAACTAAAATATTTAATAGTATATATTTGTTTAGTTTATGATGAAACCTATTTTCGAGATAAAAAAGAATAATAAAAAGTAATAGTTAAATGTCTATTAAGGCTAGTCAAAATAATTATATAAAGTATAATGCATAATCAATTAAAAAGTAATAATTATTTTAATCCTTATGTTAAGCGACACTTTATCACGGTTTTAACCCTTCGTCCGCGGACATTTTTTGTAGGATTTGTCCGTGAAGGGTGTGTTTTCCCCCTGGAAAAACAAACTTCTAAATCATCCGGTTAAGCTAACATTTTGTAAGACTTGTAAAGCTATTTTGTTTTTTAAAATAATTAATCATTTAGTATAATTGTTATGACCTGATTATGTCATAACCTCTAGTTTAGGTAAATTATAGGAAAATAACCATAGGCCTATTAATATGCTATATAGTGACCCATGTATGCTATAACTGCTGAGCTATGCAACCAATTGATTTCATTCTTTTTGCATTTGATTCTACTTATATAAATAATCTATAAGTAGTCTACATTCTATTTGACTATTATTTTAAATTGCTAGTTATTTTAATCATTTGTTTTATTATTCAAGTTAAATGTATATACTTTACTATAAACTTATATTTTCTATTAATGTTTTTGCTCCTTATATCATCGGCAAGAAAGAAAACCCAGGGGGGTATAAAACAGTACAATAATAACACAATTTTCACTGGTATGTTAAAATATTCAAAATTATATTTTTTAGTTAGATAAAAGTATTTTAGCCACTGAGTAAAAAAAAAACGGGTCATAGATTACATAGTTCAGTCAAAAACTTACTTTCTCTAAAAAATATTGAAATACCCCTCCACGGACGAAAGTTTAAAGAACAATTATAGATAAAAAATATTAAATCTCACCAGTACGGTTCACAGAGGCTTGGGCTGCTTGAGCGTCAGTCATTCGATCACAGATGCAATCAACTAAATGCTCAAATACGGCTTTTACGTTGATGTTATCTTTGGCTGAAGTCTCAAAAAATTCAAGGCCTGAGAGAAGACAAAAAATATAATGAATGGATAATAAAAATTAAACACACATTATATTGTTAATATTTTCATCCATTTACTTCGATCAATTATATTCATTTATGTTTAAAGGCTAAGAGCAATTTATTAACCCTTCGTACGTGGACATACTTTTTAGGGTGTCTGCTAATCTAATAGGAGGGGGTTTACCCAGATTGTTCAATTTATTGTTCGATTTTACTTTTGTTCAATGCAAACAATTGACTTGATTCTTTTAGCATCTATATTTGTATATATATTTTAAAATTATACTACTTATAAAAAAAAGCTTGACTATTATTTTAAATTGCTTGTTAATTTATTAAATAATTTTATTATTCAAGTTAAATGGATATAATTTACGAAAAAACTTATGTTTTCTAATTATTTTGAAAGGTTTAGTTTCTAAAATCACCGGCAACTATGAAACCCAAGGGAGGAGGGTATAAAATAGATAAATAATAACACCATTTTTGGTATGTAAAATTATCCGAAATCATATATTTTAGTTGGATAAAATTATTTTAGCACTTAGTAAAAACACAGAGTCATACATTATATAGTTTAATCAAAAACTTAATTTCTTTGGAAAAAATCCGCATACTCCCGTGGAGGGAAGGGGGGATATGTCATTTTTTTTCAATACCATAGCTATTGGTTAGTTATTTTAATAATTCACAAATTGCCAATCCTTTTTAAAATGTTGATAACGGTGCGTATGTTTAAGAAAGGGGATATTCTTTTAAGATGATAGAAATACTAATGATAATATTTCGTAGCTAAATATATTTTCCAATATATTATCCTATTCGGCATTGTTTTAAATAATGATACCAAACGATGCTAGAATAATAGTTATAAAATAATTTACAGTTTTAATAATTTAAATTATAATTAATATGAAAGCTATGCCGTTTTATTAACTAAACAATTTAAACACATAAATAAGACTATATAAACAAGATAGATACTTAATGTATCTACTAATACACGAGACAATAATAACAATATTTAGTCATAACAATTTAGTATTAATAATATTAAAATTAAAAAGAAATTAAGTTTTTGATTAAATTATATAATGTATGACTCTGATTTTATTTACTAAGTGGCTAAAATACTTTTATCTAATTAAAAAATACAACAAAAATAATTTCGAATATTTTTACATACCAGAAAAAATGGTGTTATTATTGATCCATTTTATACCCCCCTGGGTTTTTTTCATACTTTCCGAAGATATTAGGAGCAGAAACTTGCAACATTAATAGAAAAAATAAGTTTATCGCAAATGATATCCATTTAACTTGATTATTAAAATTATTCATTAAAATAACCAGCTATTGAAATACTCAAATAACATTTATACTACTTATAGTTTATTTGTATAAGTAGTAAAATTATAAGAATATATCAACAAATATAGATCTTGTGATCTGGAATCAGATGCAAAAAGAATCAAATCAATTGGTTGCATTGATCAAAATTTATTACATATATTGGTCAATATATAGCATATAATGGTTATTTTCCTATAGTTTTCCTAACTGGAGTTTATGACGTAATCAGATCATAAAAATTATATCAATTGATTAATTTTTTGAAAATAAAAATCGCTCGACAAGTCTTTAGGAGGTATCCATATACCAAATTTCAGCTTAATCGGATGATAGGAAGTTTAGTTTTCCAGTGGGGAGTCAACTATTCCCCCTCCACGTAGCAAACCATACAAAGTATGTCCACATACGAAGGGTTAAGATGCAATATTTAGAAACACAGAAATCTTTCATGGTTATTAATTAAATATTTAAAAAAACATTATATTGACGACATGGCATATTTACAACGCAAATATAGCATGTAAACATCGATAACAACGTAAATATATAATACTATAAAATGTTGACTAATTATTTTTTAAATATTTCACATCACAAAAAATAAATCAGTAGTTATTATACCTAAAACAATATTACAATACAAAATTTAGTAGGTAACCTTCCTACTCAATTAGAAATAACAGTAAATAAAAACTCAGGCTAAAACAGCCATAATAGTACATAAATCGAAAGACAGTGTGAATCTAGATCGGATAAAAACACACATGTAACCATTATGTCCAATATTAATCCAGGATAGGCCACGTATAATCTATAATTCAGTATAATGCGAAATATCTGACTATTATATTTTTATATAAATATTATCATTTCTCACATAACTCGTATGACGGTAACCTTAAAAATCTGTAAATAAAAGATATTCTGAAGCCTCGCCCCCATGCTTCGAAAGTATTTCTTATTTAACTAAAAATATATTTTTACATAAAAGTACGCGCGATGACTCTTTTGTTAAATAATATATATTAATGTTACGTTAATTAATATATGAAATCTTTAAATTTACTAATTGTAATAACTATCTATTAATCAGAAAATGATTTTTTAATAAAGTTTATTTATTATGTGCACTTTAAAAAGAATACAAAGTACAATTTATGTATTTATTACGAAACAAAATGATGTAAATATCGCACATATTTTAACCTACAATTATATCTTACTACATTAAATAAACTTATCTACACATTTTTACTCTAATAATAATTAAAATAAACAAAAAAATCTTTGTACAATAGTGTGACAGCAATGGCAAAAGGTAATCGTAAAGTATTGAATAGTAAAGTGAAAAAAGGCGTGACATAATTGCATGAAAAGAATACGTTCGTAAAATTGACCAAAAATAGCAACCTCAGTTTCGATTACTCATCTGAAGACTTAGTCATGATCGTATTTCAGCCAATCCACGAGGTTGGAAATCGGGAGAGAGACAGCGAGACACACACAGCGCGCTGCTAACTTGTAGTCTTTTCAGCCTACGCAATATACTTACTGACATTGCAGCCTATTTCGGTAGACTGTAACTTAGTTATTCTAATGCTTACTGTTAAAGTATGCAGTAAGTCGTAATAACGAACTTAAAACCATTATCTTAAGAGGTCGTCAAATAATTATTAACAATGAACTATACGTAGAGTGGAAAAGCATCTACAATTCTAATAAAATCAATAAATTATGTATTCACCAAGTTGATCCGCTAATTGGCGACCACGATCATAGGCGACAACCCGCTTTTTTTCAAGATCACTTTTGTTGCCAACTAACACTACTTGTGCATTGTCCCATGAGTAAGTCTTGATTTGTGTTACCCTAACAAACAAGAGATTAGAACGGGACAATTATTAAATATAATTTACAATGAAATTTTGTGCCAACCTAATAGGCAATACCATAGCTATTGGTTAGTTATTTTAATAATTCACAAATTGCCAATCCCTTTTAAAATGTTGATAACGGTGCGTATGTTTAAGAAAGGGGATAATATTTTAAGATGATAGAAATACTAATGAAAATATTTCGTAGCTAAATATATTTTACAATAAATTATTCTATTCAGCATTGTTTTAAATATATACCAAACGATGCTAGAATAATAGTTATAAAATAATTTAAATTATAATTAATTTGAAAACTATGCCGTTTTATTAACTAAAACATTTAATCACATAAATAAGACTATATAAACAAGCTAGATACTTAACGTATCTACTAATACACGAGACTATAATAACAATATTTAGTAATAACAATTTAGTAATAATAATATTTAAATTTAAAATATTCAGTCATAACAATTTGAAAATCATGATTTATTTTCAAATTTAACTTTTATTTCCTTGTTCCCCATATAATTGAACTATCTGCAGTAGTGAAGACACCATTTGCGTGACATACACAATTACCATGGCAACCGAGTGGGATCAGTGCTAGAAAATACAATACTAATATATTTCCACGTTTTAAACACTATATTCTTTGAAAAGCATAATGACACGTTGTTAAACATTCGAAGTTACTATGCCATGGTGTACTGTACATACCTACGTAAGGCAATATACTTTCGTACAATGATAAACATGAGAAAAAAAACTTGGACCAGTAATTTATAATAAAGTGCAACCATTTTTATTAATTGAAATCTGATCAATGAAACATTTTTACTAAAAGTACTATAACTTATTACTTAGTAACAGAGATTACTCATACTATGCATTACTCAGACAGACACAACTGACAAACTATCTAATTGTTCCTGGTAAAATGAACATACGTAAAGCAATACATATATACTACCTAATAGTTACCATAAAAACGGAATACCGCCAGTTAAACGAAGCGAGACTAAGACGACATTAAAATCATTTCTTAGAACAACGTACACGTTTCAATAAGGATACAAGTATAAAAAGACAAGCTTTAACAGTAGCCTTATTATAATAAATATAATGCAGGATCATTTATTTGTGTGTAAATTAATTTAAAATGTTAAGGATGCGCTTTATATTTATATAACATTTCAATTTGACATTAGCTCTTGCGATGTACCCACTCTGGGAATTATTTTTAATACTGAAAACTATTTTAAGAACAATTCTAAAATAATAAGTACGTACCAGTCTTGAACAGCATTAAAGGAGTCTTCACACGTGATATCATACATAAGGACAAATCCCATAGCTCCTCTGTAGTAGGCTGTTGTGATGGTCCGATAGCGCTCCTGACCAGCTGTGTCCTTTAATGAGAAACGTTAAATAAATAATAACTTAAATATTAAGATATTTGTACTACTACTAGTTTCTTATTATTAAAGATAATTAATGTATTTGTCAAGTGTCATGTCTTAAATTATAATATGATCACATTATAGTTTCATTTTATTTGGAAGTTCAAAAGCTTGAAATTGAAGTTTACAGTAAATAGTTTAGGACTTACATATTTTATGACAATTATAAGGCTTTTATCTTGCTTTTATCGAATCCTTTAATGTGCAGGTTTATTAGGGAACAGTTCGTTTAAGAACGTGTAGTATTATAATAAACAAGAAATAAATGTAATAATGAAAGTTAAGTGAGATGACCGATACAATCAAGATAATAGAACTACATTAGTATTTACTAACAATTCTTAAATGTTCAGCATTGGAACGAGATCCTTGTTAATACAGATAACACAAAACAAATTAAACATATTTCGTATTATATTAATATGTTAACTATTAATATATATAGATATAAATACACGTTCAAAACATGTGAGCAAAAGTAAATAGCAGTACGATTCCAAGCAATGACCAAATAACTCTAGAAATAAGAAATAAGAAATAACTCTAATTTATGTTATGACGTAATTAAATTAACTTAACAGTAATGAACAGTTTTTGTACATTGATCTAATGATAGAACCATTTAAATATAGTAATATTTTGACCTCTAAAAAGCTAAGGCAGTTGTTATATCTTTATATTTTAATATTTATAGGATTATTTCGAGCAGATGAACTGTATTTAGATGAATAGAATTCAACGCTACGAACAAATTCTAAAGAGTTTAGAAGTTTGAACAATGTTATACATAACAGGATGCACAGGAAATTTATTGTATATCATTGAGTTATACTACATCAATCATCTATAGTTTTGTTCATAGTAGCATATACATAATGAAGTTGGCGTACGATTCTATTTCAAGAAACAACTTAACAGAAGTGTGTAGGAGTAGAATAATCTGTATAAAAATATATAATATAATTTGTAGAAATATATTACTATAGTATATAAATACTTTATACAAAAGAAACAATAAATATATAATATGTGCTGAAATTTAAAATATTATTCAAGCCCCTGACTGGTTTTATATGGAATAAACAACTTCATAATCTGTTAAATATAAAATCCGCTTATATCGAAAATATAACCCCAGTCTCACGCATAATTTTGTTTACGTACATCGTAGTAAAGTGTAGTAATACATAGTATGGGAATGGTCTAGTGGTTAGAACGCTGGTACTCCGCATACTGAGGGTGAGTTTCGGAGCAGGTTTGAGGATCCACTAGGCTATAGAATATACTTTATATAATGAGACTATAATTCATGCGTTTTTACATCTCTCTCAAATTGAAAGACTTTTCCGAAACAACTTTAAACATGTGTCAATTGCTCACGTTTTAAAGTTCAAGTAATCATAATTTTATCTTTCTTAATTAAACTAATATATTATTGTTATAACATAGAAATGCACATATATAATTTTTAGTAATTATAAGTATTGACTAAATCATATAAACATATTTCATGCTTAATGTTCTTTGTATTATATAACATCCTACAAATAAATATTTTAATTCGTCTTTTATCTGTCCATAATTAAAAAAATAATATATATCTGTATGTATAGGCCTACACTTAAAACACTTATTAGTCGCATCAAATATTTCGTCTTTAGGAGTTTGATATTAGCCGATTATACTAATCTATATATACATAAGTAAACTGCTAAATAACACGTGTGGAAAACGCATAATTTATAGTTTATAAACGTTAGACAAAATCTTTAAAACGATATAAAAGTGACACTTACCCAAATTTGGAGCTTTACCCGCTTATCTTGACGAAAAACTGTTTTCACCTTAAAATCAATGCCGACAGTTGAAACGAACGCAGGCGTAAAACTGTCATCAGCGTAGCGAAAAAGAAAAGATGTCTTTCCAACTGATGAGTTGCCGATGATAAGCAGTTTGAACATGTAATCAAAATTTTGATCACTCATATTGGCTGTCTTTTAGACCTTCTATACCCTACACATAATAATAAAACATTCTATAGTAGTAGATAATTGTAATAAATTGATGAAACAAATGAATTTATAGTAAATAAAAAATTAACACATGATCAGAGAACAATACAAGAAATTAAAAAACGTTTAGCAATAACTTGAACAAAATAAAGCTACGACAAATTAAAGCTACGAAAAAAGCATATATGCTTTTTTAAAAGATATATCTACATTTAATATGTAAATGACGCAAGATACGATAAAAAGAGGATGGAGATTTGCTTAACTATAGGCTATATATAAATTTTATATATCTATAACACACATATGTTATAGATAACAAGAAGTATGAGATTTATAATTTTCATAAATTTTCATTTTACCTTTTTCGTCACAGAACTATTATTACAACGATCCCAATCATAACTTTTTTTACACAATTTCATATTATAATTACAGACATTCATATCTTAAATATTGAAATTTTATTAATTTCCTGTTTTTTCTCATGAACACACAGTGGATTCATCCGGGTTTAAACGGTTAACTCATGTTTTAAGTAATAGACAAGGTTCATAATTAAGTTTCAAAATAATGTATAATTGTGGTAAATTACGTAAACATTAAAATAATAAGAACAAATGATTTTAAATTTCTAGATAATGGCAAAAAAATTACAATAAAATCCATATTAAAAAATGTAAAAATTAGGCTGCAACGTTGTTATGAATTATACTTACTACCAAAAGATGTTATATAAAATTTAGAAAAAATACAATTGTTTTGGAAAATAAATATTTACACAATCGTTTCAAAGAATGTGCTTTAAATATATATGAAATATATAAATACTTAATAAATATAAATACTTAAATGTTTAAAGCCACAAACTACGTGAATATTTGTAACCACCAGCGAAACACATGAGCACGTGAAACTGCCAACATAATTCAGGTATCTGATATAAAATTAATTAATATTAGTCGGGTGGCATTACTAAAAGGTGGTTCTACGTTACCTAAACCTCAATTTTAAAAATAATGTTTCCTTTGTTATTTATAAAATGCAATTAATTAATACAAATTAAATACTTACAATATTAAATACGAGTAAATCATCAGTACTAATATGACACTGTCCAAATCTAAAGTGTAATAAAAACACATAATTAGACATATTTAATAAATACAATATAATTTTCAAAATACAAAAATAATAAAGGAAAAAACATTACAATAATATAAATGTACATACAACAGCTATACTACTAAATAAATATCAAGTAATACAGCAGATAATAAATTGTACTCCAATAAAATATTACATACAGTAAAACGCCAAAATACAATGAAACGTGTTAATCAAAACATTATAATAACGTTTTAAAATTGAATAAACGAACAAATTGAAGCAACAAAAACGAATTTCAAAACATGAATAATAGCAAAGTAGTCTGTATTTTGCGTATAGGAGAAATATAGCAGTATACCTTAAATAATTAATCAGTAAATATTTTTTAGACAAACATGAAATGTCTATATTACACAGTACTTTAAGTATTTACATTAGAGCAAATATATAATAAAAAAATACAAGTAACATTACCTAACAGTCAAATTAGCTAACAAAGCTTACATAATACATTATAATTTAAATTACTACTAAAATAACGGTGCTCAAAATGATCTAAGCTACTGCAAAATACTCAAAAACAATGATTAAATCAAAAAAACATTATTGATATAGGACAAATTAAGAAAATACTAATATGTAAGTTAATATAATAGTATCTTTAACAGATAATCTGGTGATACATGGGAAATCATTTGGATGTCTTTTCAGATTATCATCAAAAATATTCATGCTGCTTTTACGCATCAACAAAAAACAATAACTAGAGAATCCACTCTTCTTGTATGATTCAGAGATCACTTAAATATATTTTTTTAAATCGGTAATGCCAATACGACTAGATAATTTGAGGATAGTATATCAAATGTGTTAAATGGTATAAAATTGAAATCATATAAATAGTTATTTTAAAACTTGTATTCTACATATAGTAGATGAATCGTTATTACTAATATTTAAAATTAAACTTTTTTGTTGATAACAATAATTTGATTAATCAGTAAAGTATGAAAAAAAAAGTTTGCACATTGAAACAATTTTCATGTAACTCTGTAAGAGTATACAACACAGCCTAAAATGTAATAGAATGCGTAATCTGAATTTTAATAAAATTAATGCAATCCAATACATATAAATTTAGCAATAACTGGCAACATATATATCAATCAATATATAAATCACATATAAAGAAAACTATTAAAATTTTGGGTTTTAAAAAGAAGTATTTGAATTAGGAAATCTATCACATGGCATCTGTAAATTCAATTTTATACACTATTTATTAATATATAACTACTTTAATCCAGATAATATTTCTGGTTCATAACAAGTATTCTGGTTTTACTAAATAAATTTAAAACGAACACGTTTCTTAACATTTATATGATATCAAACTTGATTCATTTAGTTACAGAATTAGTGCTGAATTTTACTGGTGGGAAGAGCATCATTCAATATACAGTCATGTTGCGTAATACTAACTTTGAGAAATGAGAAGTAAACGAAATCAAGGCAAAAAATCATTTTAAATGATTTTTATCTGAATTTATTGCTATAAGAGTGACATAACTAAAAAAATAATTATGTATAGTATCCATGAATTTAATTTTCAGTTAAATATACAATATAAAGTTGTTTATAAAACCTATGTAGTATGACTGCGATCATTCAATATTGGTCACACAATATGACTGTTATGCAATATACAAAACGTATGTATCAAATAATCATGGTTAAAATTTTGAATTATTTAATTATTATCGATGTTGAAGAATCGGGAGAAAGAATTTTATAAAATACAGCAATTAACATTACTCAGTAAGGAGTATATACCAACCATATAATATGTCAAACACACACATAAATATCTAAGGTTAGTAAACATATAACATAATAATTGACACCATAAAATGGCTTTCACTATTATGCACAAATAATATTAGCCCGATTCAATGCTTTAACCAAACAAAAATATACAGAATTCCTATTCACGTCGAAAGACAAAATCTCAATAAATGCGATAGATAATTAAAAATGAATTATTACAAACATTATTGTGTAAACAAATTATTACACTTAAGCGATAAAACAATGAGAATGCTTCGATTGTAATTAGGACAGTAAATTTACTACAAGACAATGCTGTACCATTACCGACGATAACGGTGTCTTCGACAAGAAGACAGACGACTTTGACTACGAGAATTAGCCTTACTTGGAAGGCAAGAATATAGCTTCTGTCCGCAAGACGATGAATAAAAAAATGGGTGCTCTAAACCCTCGGAAAGCTTTATTCGTTCATGGGGATCATAAGTGAGCATAGAACGAATCAAATGAAAGAAATCGGTGTGCTCCTGGTTATCACATGTCCTGTATCGATTAATGGGCATTACAGCATTATGTACATACTGACCATCGGAACTTTCTGTATCCCAGTCGAGATGATCATGATAAAAGTATTTCTGCTTGCGTGTCCGACGAATCATCCAGCTTGGTAGGCGACCCAAACATCTCTCCATCATGGCGAGGTGTTCGATATTATCATGCGTCATAAAGAGAGTCATAGCAGTGTAGAGTTCGAACAATATGCAACCAATGGCCCAAACGTCACAGGGATAGGACCAACCTAATTCTAGAATCACTTCTAGAGCACGATAGTGTCGAGTAGCAACTATTGTCGTGTGGTGCTCATGCTTGAACGTAGCAGAACCAAAATCAATAAGTCGAATGTTGGAATTGCGCACAACTTTGTAAGGATTACCATGACTATGGGAGTACTGTAAATCGAAATCACTGTTAACAAAGAGAATGTTTTCAGGTTTCAGATCAGTATGTGTTAAACCGCATGAATGCATAAATTTCACAGCCGTACATAACTGATGACCAATATGACGAACCTGGCCAAACGGAAATGCAGTAAAATCATTACCTTTCATAAATTCGTAAATACTTTTACCCATTAGTTCAAAAGATAAACACATGTGACGCTTGAATTCAAACCAATCAAGGGCCTGGACACATAAGAATTCTCCCTTTGGATCTGCTCGAGATAAACATTCTAAAACTTTAATTTCTAACATGGCTGCTTCAGTATATTTATCCACTGCTTTAATTACTTTCAATGCTACACCAGTTCCATTATGTAAGTCATCACAGTAAACAACTCTACCAAAAGTACCCTCTCCAAGTAGTTTGCCTATCCGATATCGAGTTGCAATCAATTGTCCAGCTTTCATTACAAGATGACCCTCATCGTCGTCCTCCATCTCTGAATCAGTCGAGAATTTGCCTGCGACTTCTTTCTTGGCATTGTCAGATTGTGATGAATATTTTTTGTAATTTGAGGAACTCGAATATTTTGCGTTTGAGTTGTTTAACCGAAATGCAATTCGGCTAGAAGAGCTGAAATAAAATATGCAGATAACAATTGTCATTGAATTATAAGTTGCAACATTTATAACATATAAAATGTATATTCCTCACCGGGATGAGCTTGAGGACGAGCTTAAACTACTTGAACTCCGCTTGTAATAACTTTTTGAGCGAGATCTTTTTCGAAAACCATTTGTTATTCGCGATCTAGAACGATTTTTGGAATGTTCCCATCGACCTCTTCTCGTGTGATCATACTTCGAGACAGACACTTTGGAATTCCAAATTGATTTGTTATAATCCCGACCACGATGAAAACTTTGTGAGTGCCTAGCAAGAAATAGCGATTCACTCAACCGACAGGGTGACCTCATCTGAAATTAAAAAAATAAGATTATGATACACATTTTTTAATTGAGTATATAAATATCGCCAATTTTATAGATAATTTTCAGTGGAATTATTTTGAACAATATATATAAATATTGACACTAAGATATTCTTTTTAATTTATATTTTCCTATACTACTTTTTATGGTATAACGGAATGAAAGTAAAACAATGTTTATATTGTTTTATTTTGTGAATATACAATGTTATATTTTCAAAAAAATTGATCAATGGTTATCATTTGTATGACCTGATTACATCATAACCTTCAGTTAGGAAAACTATAGGAAAATAATCAAATATGATATATTGTATATTGACCAATAAATGCTATAATTTTTGTTTGGTGCAACCAATTGACTTGATTCCTTTTGCATCTGATTCCAGATGATAAGATCTAAATTCGTTGATATATTTTATAATTTTACTATTTATTGTATATAAATAATTTTATTATTCAAGTTAAACGGATATAATTTGCAATAAGCTTATTTTTTCAAACATTTATTTTTATTTTATGTTGAAAGTTTTAGCTCCTAATATCATCAGAAAGTATGAAAACCCAGGGGGAGGTATAAATTAGATTAATAACAACAGATTTTTTCTGGTATGTAAAAATATACGAAATTATATTTGTTATATTTTATTAGTTAGATAGGGGTGGAATGAGTATATATATGTTTTAACATAACATTTGGTAATAAGAAAGCATTGGATGTGTCTATTTAACTATGCAAATGCTTATCTTATAATAATTTCGAAAATTTAAATGTTATTTAATTTTTTTAAACAATGTCGATATACCCATTCCACCCCACATTGTGGAGGGAAGTGGGTATACCATTGACTTTGGTCATTTAACCATTCCACCCTAACAATGGGGTTGAATGAGTATATATCACACATTTTGAAAAATATAGATGAATTAATAGGCACTATATTAGGACTATATAAGTAATAGGAATTACACTGATATACATAAGAAAAAATTAAAAATTTTCAAAAATACAAAAGTCCGCTCACATTAAAATTAAACAATTGCTTAAAGTTATGGAATGTGTAAGGCAACTAAGTCTATAATAATATAGTAATTATAGGTAGACAAAAATCAATTTCTGGTTGGCCGAACAATGCCCACAATGTACTAAACAAATTGTATGAGGTAGGCAAGCAAGTATGAGGTAAGCAAGTAATTTTAGGTATTATTAAGCATGATATATGTACTCAGGATTAAATCAAACACTAATGTAAGTTAGTTCACAATAATTTAAAACACATTGTCAGGTATGTCTTTAAATATAAGTTCACCTCGTCCAGTTGGAACTGGTTGTGGTACTTTTGCTGCAATATCTTCAAATTCGAATTGTTTGGGTTGCTTCATTTGGTTGAACAAATAACCCTTTTGTAGGAAAGTTGGTTTACAATGAAGAAATGATGCTACAAACTCTGCATTACCATACACAGTCTCGACTTGTCCCAGATATCTTTTAGCTTTGAATGTCACAATCAACCAGTCATTCTCTTTCACTGATCCATGAACTACTGCTGTTGGTGGAATGTTCTCAGCATTGTCTGTTTCCACAATCTGGTGTTCTTGCTGTATTGCAGATGAGCAACAAGGCTGGTCTGTTGTAATGTCCTTCCTTATACAATTCTTTTTGGTTTGCATGGAGGGTTGTAGTATGTCATGAATAGGTATTGTTTCACTTCTTAGGCGTTTCATTGACTCTGGATGTCAGAATTTCTCCCATCTTTGACTGGACTCTTTCCAGTCTTTTTTTGGCAACCACTTGGGCATTTGATGGTTGTGGTGATATCACATTGGAAATGGCGATTTTTAATGCCTGGACATTGGGGTCAACATACCTATCTATTTCAATTGAAACAGTGGTGGCTCGCTTTTGTACTTGCTCTCTGGATATTGGAACCAGGCCACTACCTCTACAACCTCCAATTGACCTGTCAGGTTTGGGATTCTGGCACAGCTGCTTTAAACCAACATCAAGAGGCTGCAATGCATGACTTGTGTGTGGTGGTAAGCATATCAGTATGATCTCATTGTTTTTGCAGATTTGGGCTGCTTTGAATGTCATATGGCTGCTTTGCCATGGCCATCAAACAGAAGAAGAACTGTTTTTTTGGAAAACTCAAAAAAGCCAACTTTCAAATACAAATTATGCATCCAACCACTTAAAGTCACACCATACAAGGCACCTTCAGTCCATGACTGATACCGGTACATCCCTTTATATACAACAAACGGAGGAAGATATTCACCTGATGCAGAGGCACAAAATAAAACAGAGTAGTTGGTTTTTCCACAGGTAGCTGATTTCATGTATGCAGATTTTGACTTTCTCGACATTAGGTATAGTATGTATGTATATAAGAGCTTTTAATTTTGAAGGATTTATGTACTCAATAGATTATAAAATATGTAAAGAAGGAAAGAAATGCATTGACATATTTACCTTGGTATAGACTGTTCAATTTTTTACGTGAAAATGAAGTTATAAATGCTCCTATTTTTTAACATACCAATTAAAATATATATATGGAACCATAATATTATCATGGAATTTCAATTAAACAAATATTGTTTTAAATAATGTTATATAACTGTTATATCCAGCTAACACTGACTTAAATATTGGTGCAATTGAAACAAGCATTACAATTTTATTTAGCTTTACATGGAATATACCCATTTCACCCCCCCCCCCCCCCTCCTAATAATTATTTATACGAAATTTGAAAAGCATTACTTTATGATGAGGATATCTATTACTCCGAGTGAGCATAGTGAACAAGGTTTAATCTATATCAGAGTATGATAAAGAGCTTTACAAATGAGTATACATAATGTTATGCTATGCAAATCAATATCTGTGGATACATTTGATTTTATACAGCAGGGTCATTTCAGCACGAAACAACAAATTTAAAAAAAAAGTCTGTGGCACATATCAACAGAACTTACTAAAATTTTAACCATGGGTTACCCCATATATAAAAATATGTAATCCAAAATATCAGTCAGATATTCTTAGCTGTTTCAGTTTTAGAGGTACTTAAAGTTGATATATTTGTTTTGCATTTTGAGAAATGTCTAAAACATGCTAATTTTAAAAATAACTCATTCTTATTTCTGACAAAAGAAAACCTCATGTTTTGCTTATAAGTATTAAATAACATATATTTGCATAAAATTGTTAGGTTTTCTTATGTCAGAAATTTTCTATGGCTGTGAAAATATACCCAAAAAAATTATTTTTCATGATTTTCAGACACTTATATAGTTTTTCTGACACATAAAAACCAACTCATACTCTATATTTTAAAACTATTTGGGGCATACTTTAAGAAAAGTATAAATGTATTAGGTTTTTTTTGTTAGAATAAAGTTATAATTTGTAGAAATTAATAAAATATACAATTTCTACATAGTTTGACAATGTGGAATTTTTTTCTGACATGCAATAAAGTATTCGGATAATAAACAGAAAGTTGTTCACTATTATATGCATTTCATGTAAAATTTTCAAACGGTTTTTCTCAATTAGAAGTTATAAATTTTCGCATTATAAATTCTCTATTTTTAGTATTTACACAGTTTACACCTAAATACGGGTCAGTCCATGCCAAATCAACCAATTTTGATAAAAATTCCCCGTTAGAAATGTGAAGACTGAATACAATTCTCCTTGTATTCTCCAGTCTGCAAGTTCTCCTAAATCATCAGGCCAAGGCAAGAAATGTAGAGCTGACCAGAGCAACTTGTATGCAGTGTTGAGGGTTCTAACAACCTAATCATTCTGAAACCTATTAAGGTAGGAAACATTCATACTTTTGCATTTATTCACTGTTACAATTATATTAATTACTATTGACCAAAAAGTTATATAATTTTTATATATTTATATATATCATTATATATCCCTTTATTTTATACAAATATGTTGAAATTTTGTAACATTATCCATCTTAGATTATAATAATTTTTTATAAATCTCATTATGAGCGTTTATTTCTAATCAGAATTAATATTTTTATTAGAAGATGTATTTATCAGTGGCATAGTCTTTTGTTATATGTGGATCATGACTAACAATGACATTTATATATACTTTCAAGGTTTTCTGAATAGTTCTAAAAACGGATAGGAATTTTTTTTTTACTATTATGATATACACTATTTTTAGGCAGGCTGTTCATATTAGGGTTGTCATAATATGTTGACCAAATATTGCATAATTGTTTTCCTTTGTACAATTTTGGTAAAACATTTAATAAACTAGATATTCTACATTTGTAGTATATATGATGGATTTTCTCATTTTCTTCTGATCATCAAAAGTAGTACAATATTGATGTGTCACACATACCTCAAATGTGTTTGTCTGGCACATTGGTTGAAATTTGGGCCAGAGGAATACTGATGATTTATAGGAGGAGGGCTAATGTTAACCACATCCTGCTTCTCTTAGGTCAGGAACCTTTTCTTGAAACAAAAATGTGCCACTATCCCTGTTAAATATGTGCTAATCAATTGTACTGTTCATTATGATAGGCTATGTTTTCAGTGTGCTATTCATTATATTTGATATTTATGTCAGTTGTATGAGAGATTTTCTGTTTTGTAATATATTCAGACCTGTTCACACAGCTAAGTTGTATATCCAGTGGTCCTATCAGGCAATTTGTCTCATTTTGTGTCAGACCTAAAATTTCGCATTTTTTAATATTTTGCACAGTGGCTACTCAGTTTTAAACATAGAAGTTAAAATGTGAATCCAGAATGACAGGTTGTATTATGAT
>JAUZND010003066.1:0-12477 GCA_034780555.1 Coelogynopora nodosa
AAATTGAAGCCAACTACAGATTTTTTTAATTTTTGCTTTAAAACATTTCTAGAGCATCCTATAATACTAAAATGTAAAAACATTGGTTGGAGAATTTTTTTCGACTAAATTATACAGAGGACACTCTAAAAATAAAAGTCAGTTATTGTCAGTGATATTCATAACAGTTTCATATTCAATTAAAAAAAATATTATCAACCGTTACATATGTGTACAATTGCTAAAGGACCTAATCAAGAATCATATTGGAAACAGGTTCACGAAAAGTTTAGACTTGAATTTTCTGCCGCTCAAATCACTGACTCTTCAAACAAATGGATAGATATATTACTTGAAATGAGATTTCAAACATGAAAAATGAAATTGGTCAACTGAAGTACCCATGTTTGACATCCATGGACAAATGTTTGCTGACAATAAGCCATGGTAATGCTGCACCAGAATCAGGGTTTTCAATCAATAAGGCTATGCTAGCTACTCATGGAGATAACATTTTTATATACAGTATGAATATATTATTACTATTCAGATGTGTTTGGAATTTTTAAATATTTAATTGTAAATCATAAAATTTTGATTGAAAATCATAACTTTTTGAATGAAAATATTGTAAAATCATAACATTTTGAGTGAAAATATCATAAAATCATAATATTGTATTTTGAGGGGAAATATTATAACATTTTATATGCAATAGAGGTTGGGAGGCCTGAACAACAGTCTTAAAGTATTTAGTAGTTTGTTATAAACACAAATTAATGCCCTAGAATAAAATAAATAATTATTTAATATTTTAAAAAATTCAGAATTCTATTGTGTAAAATTACATGAATTATCGTTATTCAACAGATTTGTTATATAAGTAGCATTGCTGTTGATTAAAAATAATATATTGTCATTATACCCTCTACGATTTTCAGTTACTTTTGTGAACATTCTATATATTTTTAATTATATTTAATATATTTTCACTCTAATAACATTTAATTTAATAACATTTAATTTAAAAACATTTAAATAACATCATCTAAATCATTTTTTTGTAAGTAGTACAGCTGTCAAATAGCGCTAATTTATTGATTGAACACTCCAGCAGTGGAGCTTCGCGAAGGCCAGCTCTCCCGAAAACACGAGTGGGAGTCCCGGGGAAAGAAGGCTTCCAACCGGTCCTGGCACGAACTGTGGCTGGTCCTCAATCCCGAACGGTCGGCCCTCCTGGTCTACAAGGTAGGTGCAGTTTACATAGATCCACAGAAAGCATAGGGAACCTGATAGAAGTACAAAAAGTTACAGAGAACCATACAATATGTATGGTTTTATATGATTTTATATGTAGATATAAAATCCAAAGGAATTAGGAAAAACTTGGAAAACACTGGGGAAATATAAGAGAGAATGAAAAGTATAAAAGGTAGACATTTTGAGACAACTAGTAAATATGTTAAAATAAAATTGATTCATATGTTGTACTGTATGCAAAGTACAAATAAATAACATAAAAAACGTAGTATTGAAGTCGTATAGTTGTATTGTTAGATATTTTCTTTCTTGTTAATTTAAATCACACTATCAATAAATGTATGGCTATCTCATACCTTTATCTTACTGTTGAAATTACTTACTTGTGCAATGTCAAATCAATCTTGATAATAGTTGGAAAACACGTGGATATAAAATCAAATCGTGCGCGGTCCCTCTGATATAGTTTCTAAATGGACACATTGTTTGGCTCTATGTGTTCACGTTTGCACAGTTTACTACGTACATACATGTTTTCGCTTACTTATTGGTCTCATTACAGTTATTTTTAAAAACTTTTGATTATCTCTTTAAAAATGACATGCATTCCTTTCGCACTTTAAAAAAATCTTTTAATTTTTTCCTTCGAAGGACTTCGTTTTCCATTTATTGATCTCAATTCTTTAGTAATCGATAATTTGAAAACTCAAACTTCGTGTTGCTGTAGCTGCCAATACAAAATGCTTTTAGTGCCATATAACATAATTATACCTTTTAAAGGGGAGTAAAATTTCAATTTATGATGTGTTTTTATGTGCCCGTCGATTGAGGTTTTAATGCATGAAATCGTGGTGTAATACTTGATAATTATACTTTGTTTACTAGTAGATTATTAATTAATGTATTATGTAAGGCTAGCTTTCACATGAGGAGTGCGCAATTGTAATATATATTACTGCTGTCACTCAAATAGACAATTCATCGCTTCGCATATTACTATATCGAAATCACGAGTCGCACAATAATAACATTAATCGATTTTCAAAGATTGTGTTAAAATTTAGATTAAATTTTTAAAAAATTGGAATTGGACACCAAGATATCCTCCTCAAAATTAAATATCATGTAGACCATTATCCAATCGTTTTAAAAATTGGCGTTTCGGTTTATGGTTTATTAGAGTTCACCCTTGTCAATTAAGCGATTTAAAAAAAATGTAGGTAATCAAATATTACAAGGTATTGACTGGTAAAATTTTCTGCACGCCTACATTAAATTTGCCATACTGTTATGGGTTTCCATCAAAATCTTCATAAGCTTCACTGTTTTCGTTTTATATATTATTTTTTGTCAGTCCAACTTTAATCATTTTAAAACATAATTTTTATATATTGCTATGAATTGATAATTCAAAAATGATGAAAATACGTATAGGTCATTATTTTAACCAAGCAAAAGATAACATTAAACTAAACGTATATATAAATATATTAATATATTTACATATCGAATCGACCCCAATATAATACGACCCAAAATGTCGAATGCGCTCCAATATAGATTATTCGATTGGGCCAAAAGTATCGAATGGGCCCCATTTTTCCTGGGGCCTAATCGAATGGCATTCGAAATTTTTGGCCGCATTCGACATTTTTTTGGGGCCATTTGATTTGTTAATATATATTACGCATTTTGACAATTGAAAAAACAGGAGAACTTGCAACTATAAATTATTTTTAAAATTCCTTAAACAACTTGACGGAATTGAACAGTGTATGAAACTGTATAAACCTGATAGCAATTTAAAACAAATTGTCTTTTAATTAATGTAATAATGAAAATTGCTAAATATTGAAATTTAAATTAAACAGAGACTATTTTATTAATGCATACTATCTTTATTATAGTGTTTTAATTGTTTATATTGGGAAGATCACAACATTCAATCATTGATTGCTCTTTACAAATAATACAAAACCCAATATGGAATATTCAGAATATTTAGAATATTTGAATTAGACAATAATATACAAAAATATCAATATTCGGCAAACGAAAGGATTATAATACTAAAGGTAGTTATTTTGGAGTAGTGGAAGTACCAATATATTCATTCACAATAAAATATATGTACTTTTTATTTTCAACAATCAGCGAGTGATGCTGCATACAAATTGAATACCTGATTTTAGGGAAATCAACTTGTAATAAAATAACATTGGTGTCTCAGTTATATGCGGATTGTCACAATGCCATCAATGCCTGACTTTTCCTTGGCATTATTCCAGCCTTTTCCCCCTTGCTACCTTCCTATACGTTGCTAACCCCAAAATATACCCATGCAATAATTTCACTGAATCGGTCCATCTCAACCCTCACAAGGACGCCCGTGCGGCGCACGACCGGCCTGAGGAGACCTACCGGAGGGAGCCGGGACTGCCCCTGCTGCCGGGGAGTGTGCACGTGGCCCCCGCGCTCGACTACACTAAGAAGGCGCACGTGTTCCGCCTCAAGGTCGTGGCTACTGGGGGCGAGTACCTCTTCCAGGTGAGCGGAGGGGTTTGACCCCTGGGCAGGGATTCCCAATTGTAAAGATAATAAAGAACTCATTGTTCAAAAAGTGTTGATAGATTAGCATACAATTTTAGTGCGATTGTTTATGTATTATAATTTGTTTTGTTTAATTTTTTTATTAATTATATTTAAAATAATTAAGGGCAAAAGTGCATATTTCTGTTTAACATTTTTTTAATTAATCGAATACAAATTTATTTTTTAATGTTAATAAAATGAGTATAATTTGCTACGGAAAATTGTATCATTACAAAGTAGTGTATAAATTGTTATCATTAATTAGTTATACTTAACTATGTGGAAATATGGCAACGTTTTTTGACTTACCTATTATAATCACCTATCTTTACAATCAAGAGTTCATACATAAACACAATTTAAGTTAATATTTATTCAATATTGAAAAGTTTCCTATGCAATTAGTTTACTACTCTTATACAAATGTATATATGTCATCTAGGTTATTTCCATTGCAAAGCATTATATCAACTTGTATTGTATAATTATACTCTGACGTAATTGTATAATTAGTATTGTCTCTCAGCGTTCAAGTCCCTCACTGTTGCTTAAACACTCCTTCCTCATTTTTTATTTTTTTAGTAAATTTTTCATCATATCACTGCAGGCCTATTTTATAGGGTTCAACTAATTTTTTAATACATATTGCTTTTAATTAATATTTGTGATTGGATGATAACCCATTCTTTTGTTTGACTATTCTAGTAGTCATTTTTTTATTAAATGATCTTGCTATTATTATAAATGTGAATTTACATTTTAAGCAGTTTCTTTAATAATTTCTGGTTCTTTAAATTTTCAATTTTGATTTATTTCGTGGTGATGTTGAGGAATAGAATGTAATCATTTACTATTTTTAAAATATTATTATAACATTATTAAAATCAGAGGTAACTGGATTATGATTAATACTATAAAGAGTAAATTTGATAATTAAAAATTCCTGTTAGAACGGACAATTTATTATTTCTAACAACACTAGACGCTTTTGAAATCCTTTTTAGCCCCAGGAGGAGGGTTAAATTGACCCCTCGCATATAGCCTATACATTCAAATATTTTTATAAATGTAATACATTATGGTGTAGTTTTTCAAGATGATTATAAATATCAATCGTCTTTTAATCAAGCGCTTTTGTTAGCTGTGTATTTGGTGACAATTTTCATTTGAGTCATTCAATAATACGTTATTAAGTTTACTTGAGTATATTCTACGGAAATATATAGAATCGAAAGAAAGTGCTATTAAACATTAACATAATGTATTAAACGTTTCAGAACAATAGCTTTAGTAGATTTCGGGTAATAAATGATCAAACACGGGTGGGTCAATTTGACCGTAACTTGAACCCTCCCTTTGGCGGCGTTTCTAGGATTAACCGTGTTAACAAACTGATATTTGGTTGACTACAAGAAGATTACAGAACATGTTATCCTACACACTGTCACCTAGGCCCGCACTGCCGAGGACATGCACGAGTGGGTAGAGGCACTCAACCGCGCCTTCCAGACCACATCTGCCGCCACCACCACCGGTGAAGCCGCCGGCAGTCCTAGCGACGATTCTGGCGGAGGGGCGGGGCCGCTAGAGGGGAGAGTGGGTCCTAGTGGTGAGGGTGTGGGGCCCGCAGCCCACCGGTCCAGTACACTTCCCTCGATAGTGGCCCAGTTCGGAACGGGAGCGGCTGGCACCAGTAGCGGACAGCAGGCGGCTGCTGTTAGTGAGACTTCCCAGGCCTCTGCTGTGTCGGGGGCCAAGCGGCGATTCTTCACGCTTGTGCGCAAGAAGTAGACGCACAGCACACACTCTCTCTTTTTGGATGGGCCGGGGGTTGGGAAGCTTACTTACAGTTCTTTTTTCTTGTGATACACACTGGAAACTGCAAAACAGCCAAGAATGATGATTTATCGATCGGTATTGGTCATTGCCTGTTATGGACGTTTTGAAATGTTTAAAACTTTGAAATCTATTTATTATTAATTACAAGTAGTGTACACACAGTTGCAAAGTTGGGTATAATTTTGTTATTACAGTGTGCACTAATTTCACCAAATGATATTAATCTATGTAAAAATAAATCGTTCCTTTTTAAAGCTGTTTCCAGTGTTATTATCCTTCTCTAGTATCCTATGAATTTTATTGTTTTTTTTAAAGTCCCATGCATTTGTGTAACCTATTTTGTTTTCTATGTTTATATTATTTATATCGCTAGCTATTATTATTTAATTTTTTTTGAATTATATGTTGAATTCCGTCTGCATTTAGTCAGTTTTATTTTTAATAGTTTTGTGTTATTTTGAGTTCCAGAATGTATGACGATATAAAATGTATGAGTGTTTTTTTGTTATAACCTGCATAATCTTTTATCTGCTTTCATATTTATTGACTTGGTGGTTTTTCATGATATTCCAATGAGGACAGTCGACTTGTAAACTTCATAAGTCCATATATTGCATTTGTTATGCTCAGTATTATTCATAGCTTGTTTGTCTTCTTAGAATGAATAACATATAATATAGATACTATTGTTATATTATTATCAAATTGACCGCTTTGATTTTAGATTATCATTTCTTTGTTAATAAATAAACAAGTTTAAACTGTTCTTTTGTGTTTTTATGTTTGATAAAATATATGATATTATAATAATTATATAGGTTCCGTTAGATAGCCAACCACATGGTTGTATTGATAAGATTTTATATTAATAAGAAGAACAGCCAATGTTGGGAGGCATGGTGAGCTTGAATATTTGTTAGCTTAACTAGATAGAAAATGTTTATCATGTTGTGAATGTAAAGCTAAAATATAGGTTTTTGACTTTTTTTATATATATAGGCTTATACTTGATTGCCTTCACTTTTTTATGCGTTTATATAATTAAATAATTAACATTAAATATTATAAATCTTTCTGGGTGTTTTTTTAAAAAAGATAAATAATTTTTTTAATATTTCGAATGTGTTCTCTCGAAAATATCTAAATTGATTGAATATAATATGCCAATAAGTTATTTTTAGTTTCAACAATTGAATTAAGTCTAAAGTTTGTTTAACATAAGGAATTGATATTGAGCTGAAATGTTCGAATACTATCTTTTTAAATGTTTATTTTAAAATGTTTTTAAAACGATATTTATTAAAATGTTCTCGTAGCTAGATTTCTTGAAAATAAGTAATTTTAGTCATTTGTAAATCTGTTTGTCCATATTTAAAAAAATTCAATTTCAGAATGTATTGCGCATATTATCATAAAATATCCTTCTTTAATATTCAATTAGAATGCTTTTTGAGTCATTTAAAAAAGAATTCAACGATTAAAATTGTATGTGATGTCATCAGTTTATCAAAAATGTTTTTTTTTAATACATTTAGATGAAGTTATCTTCAAAACTATTCGATATTTTTTATTGAAATGCTCTTAATGTATTCATTAATATATATATATATAACAAATCATCTTTAAAAAAATTTAAATCCAAATTAAGATTTAATTGGTATTATGTATCAAATGCAACCTAGGCTATACTAGTGTAATAAAATAGGCGTATATTCATTAACTAAAAAATAACTACAATCATTTTATTTTGTCAAATGCAAAATACTTTATATGGATAAAATGTTACAAACTATTTTAATAATAAAAGTGTTTGTTAAAAAAATGTAGACTGAAAAAGTTATGACGTAATAAACGTTAACCTTTTAACATCGGCATAACTTTTTTTTAATCTAATTACTAAATTAATTATTTATACTAAATTAATTATTTATACTAAATTAATATCTCCAATGAAGTAACTACTTTTTAAAATTTTTTTGCTAAAGTTTAAAACATATTATGTGATAAGTGACAGTCAATATATTTATTATATAAATGTGTGTAATTGGTACCTACCTCCTATGGCTATTTTACGACGATTTATAGCTTGGTAATTACTTTTAATTGAGCTTTATTTATAAAACGTTATATTTCAGTATTATGAAGGTATATGTTTTCAAGTTACAAAATTATATATGGCAAAAAATATATTAATTCCCAGAATTTTACAAGTTTACAGAATTTACAAGTTTGACTAAGTGTAAAAATTTTAACGTTAATTAATTCGTAAAGTTCTGGAAATATGTCTAAATTTTTGTAAATTATATTTTTAATGTTCAACTTGTAATTCTATTTTATAATAATATTTATAATTATATATTAAGATACTTATTTTCAAATATATTAATATCTTGATTAGAAAATATTGTATAATTATATAAAAATTAAAATAGGCTTGCTATTAATGTTCAAAAAATATTCATTATGCTTAATTTTATAAATTATTATTTTTAATTGAGAATATTAATGGTTTTTAAATATTCTATAGAACTGTAAATATATTTTTAAAGTAAATATATTACGTTAACAATAATTAAAGTATTTACTTAAATACTCAATATATTATTTCAGATTTAGAAATATGTGTACATTGATTTACATAGTATCTAGTATATTCAGAGTGTATATTATATATTCTATATACAAATATACAAATCATATCATAAAGTGTTGTATTTAATTTTTTTCAATATTATATGGTACTAATAGTACAATTAGAGGGATATATAATTAAATTACTTTTTTTAATTGCAATTTTACTAAAGTACAAAAGTTAAAGGATGATGTAATAATATATACATAAGCGTTGTGTGGCATATGCCACACTCATACCCAAAGATAGTGGATTATGACTATTATCCACATGCTCATCCACATATATCCACATCCATATGCTCTTACCTATTATTACATTTACTTTAATTTAATTTAAATGCTTATATATAAATATTCCCTACAATTTCAAATGCGTAATATAAGACATCTGTATTATAAAAAATATATTAAACAATGAATTGCACAATATGTGGTGAAATGTTATAGTTTATTACTACAATAAAGTGAAACTATTTCAGAAAACGAGCTCTTTTTATTCAGATAATAGATCCCACAACGACGGAATACATTGAACACATTTGTTATTATTTTCTAGAATATTTTGAGAGAAATTCAAATTAACCGACATAGATTATTGGAATTTATCGTTGTGATAAATTTATTCAATACTATAAATACATAGATACTTCAAATATATAATTCTTATACCGAGATGTAAATAGCACCAGATTCAGATTCACTAGATTCGCCGGATTCGCAAAAGATTGTTGCCGAATCGGAACATATATTCATTTCCAGCACCAGATTCAACATAAAATTTAAGGAGAAAATTTGATCGGATTTTTAACATTTAAAAACAACTTTATACTATCAATATTGACACAAATAAACCACCTATACTACTAATTTACACATAAGTAGTATATAGCCGAAGCGGCACATTATATATTCATTTCCAGCAACAGATCCGACTTCAAAATGAGTAAGACCAATTCACTGGTTTTTTAAATTTAAAAACATCGTTACCTTTTCAATATTAACTCAAATAGACTAGCAATACTCTCAATGTACAGATAAGTAGTATATAACACCAAATCAGTAAACTATATTTATTTTCAGCACCATGCAGATTCAACGTAAAAAATATTTTAAAAATTTTATCGGTTTAAAAATTTTTTTAAACTTATTTATACTATCAATATTTACCCAAATAAATAACATACACAACTAATTTACACATAAATAGTATATAGCCGAATCGGTACACTATATTAATTTCCAGCACCTGATTCGACTTCATAATTAGTGAGCCGATTTCAACGGGTTTTTTTAAATTTAAAAACAATTTTATACGATCCCCCCCTTTTGAGAAAATGTGACGCTTCCTAAATATAAGTTTCCAATAAAAACGAATAAACTAATGCGTGTTCGTATTAAATTACAAGTTTTATTACATGTTTCTATTTTTATTTTACTCCTTTACGTTCTTGTACAACACATTGTTACATTGATACGTTTGTTATGTTGGACAATATATATATGTTTTCTATTGATTGGTAGGTACAATACATTATACTAATTTAATGTTAAAATAAAGAATAACTATTATAAAAATAGAATATTGGCGATATCACCATTTTTGTATTTAAAAACGTTGATTATAGTTACCTACTCAGTCAATATATATTAATAATAATTAGTGCCATTTTGAATAACGCACCCCTTATGAGTAAACCTTCTTATGGCCTCGCTTATATAAATCAAAATGGCGAGTTATTATTCCACAATTAAATAGAAATTGATATAATATCATAATACTGTATATTTCATACAAAAACCATTGTTCAAACTAGAAAGTTAAAGTTAAAGTTCAATACTAATAGTACTGTAGTATTGTATATAATTGTTTTAATCACTTGCAAATGGCTTGTTGTATCATATTAATCGATTGTCGATTCATCTAAGACGGCTCACTTTTTTTCTATCGTTTTTCATGTCGCGGTAATATGCGGAGAAACGCCTACACCCTTTCTCTCGTTATCTCTATAATGCATTGCTCAATACGAGACTGGAGCTCGATACGAGATATAAATAGTACCTAAGTGAGTATATGAGAGAAAATTACTTGCACACTGACTTATGTACATTTCACAGCACTGCGGAATTGTTATATTCTGGAAATTCCAATGTATGCTTGTGTTCTATTAGCTCGCTTATCAATAATTTTGTGCACCGAATCGACGAGTTTTGTCAATGTTCTTTTTTAAAGATTGTGTACACCCCTCACAATCTATACGATACATTTTTGACACAAAATTTTATTTATTTATTTAGGCATATATTTAGTTATAGATACAGCACATGGTGATTGCAGGACATTCCGTGATCTATCAATTGGAATTACGTCTATTTATTTGAAGTTAATCAAGAATCACTTTTTTTATTGTAAATAATTTGTTGTATCATTCAAAATGGGTGCCAGTTTAGAAAAAATAAACAATATTACTAAGCTGAACTCCGGCGATCATGTCTATTTCAAAAGTTTAAAGAGAACTGCTGCACTGGAGGAAGGACCTTTTTGTGAACACCACGCCATTGTGACAAATGTATTTTGTGATGACAGCTCTTTTGAGATTGTACACCTAAACCAACCGGGGAAAGTAGAGAAAAACGACAGAACTATTTATTCCTGTTATTGTTTATCCTGTAGACTCACCGATGGTATTAGGGTTTCACAATCTGATTCAGGATTCATCGTGAATGTAATGCTGGTAAAGTTACATTTTACCGAAGTGTATCGTCTTAATTTTAGTGGAAAACTATCTGCATATGATACAGTCTCGAATGCTCTTCGTCATCTACATGAAAAGAAGTATAACGAGGTGTATTTCAACAACGAGTATTTTGCATACATATGCTCAACTGGTTCTGCTCAGTCAATGCGGATAGTCCAAAACGAATACTCTATAGGATATCTATGTATCGTTATATTTGTAATCGCAGTCGTAGGGATGATTCCATGGTAAATAATATGTAATCGAAAGCGACCGCATCCACATTTTTGTCTATGGGAGCCGTGGTTTTTTTTGATGTTATCAAATTGATTTACAATTTACAAATTTATAAGGGAACAGATGCGGTCTCAAACAGTATGTTGAATTGAATAAAAAAAATATAACAAGTAGCCTTATTGAACAGTGGTTAAAAGGAAAATATAATCTGGAGTTATTTTGGTAACATAGATTATATAGTTTTAAAGTAGAGATTAACGTTACTGTTTTATTTTAAGAATTCATAATTTTTAAATCATAGTAACGAATATTTATTTATATAATACGTATAAGCTAACAGAAAACCACAGAACACTACTGTTAGCAAGTGATCGTTTATATAAGGTATAATTTAGTGAAGGATTCACCAAGATAAATAACAAAAGTTAGAAACCATATTTTTGGTCATATTAAAAAATACTTATTATATAAATTATAAAAAGTGTTATAAATTATAAAATATAAATTATAAATTATTAAAAGTATATAAAAATTATTTAACTATAGTTAATGATTAATTATCTAAAAAATATTTCGGAAAGATTTATAAATTTTGTTTTTATTTTTAAATATTTACTGATGTTATCAGAACATAACAAGTATTATATATCATACCGATACTGATTTATATTTTGTGTAGAACAACTTAATGACGATGTCGACGATAACGATAATACGAGTAGCCTAGGCTATTGGTAAAAGTGATTCCACTAAACTGCAACAATGGAACATATTTGTCATACAGTATATCATCCATGTGATCCTTGCGAGTATATTCAAGATTTAGAAATAATCATTTATGAGTGTTATACAATATTTATCTTTACGAAATATTACAAGTTGTTTGACAAAAAGCTTCTTGACTATATACAAAATAATCTTGCATTGCATAGTAAAGATTATCTTGCACTCATGCAACTTTTAAATAATACACGTTTAACTATTAACTATTATAAATACATGGTTGTACAATATTTGGTAATATAAGCTTTTACAGTTCTACGTACTATATAATATATAGTATATAATGCATGTATAATACTGTATAATAATGTATAACTGTAAAAACTTATATTACCAAATATTGTAGGGGAGACCAGGGCAAAACGGGACACCGGGGCAAAACGGGCCAGGGCTATATTTTTAAAAGTAATGCTTTAAA
>JAUZND010003067.1:0-12477 GCA_034780555.1 Coelogynopora nodosa
TATATGAACGAAAACCCTTGTATAATAAGGTAAATAGTTGCGTATCATACGCTGTTACGCCCGTACTGAGAGGTAATCAAATCTGCGTAACAACATATGATACGCCCGTAAAGAAAGGGTTAAACTTTTGTCTAGAGTTTTCTACTGTTATGTGTTAAGTTTTATGACTGAATCGAATTTATATTTATTAAATTATTTTCTATGTTTAGCGATAAATCCTGTATTTCTGCTCGTCAATATATTGCTAAACGTCACATTGTATTAGACATTTGTATGAAAAATTTATTTTATCTTTGTCTCCTTCATTTGAATTAATATTTTGTACTGATTGCCTTCGTAATATGAAAATGCCCTCGTTTTCTGTTTATTTCCTCATAAAATGAATAGCTGTTTCAACAGCTCTCTTCGTAAGCAACAGGCACTTGGCACATCCGTGTTTATTTGTTGTTATGTAGTTTTAATCTGTTCTGGCAATTTTTGGATACATGCGTGTGCTATATAATTTAAATTGAAATGTAATTTCGCTTTTGAAAGTTAGTGTCATAAAATATAGCTTAAACATGTTTACCAATGGTATATATACCATCAAATTGTACTTACATGAGTAATATTGTCAATTGGAGAATTGGCAAATCTAACTGACAAATCTAAGAAGAAAAATATGGTATTTCATAAAGTGTATTTCACTATTGTAATTGACATTGATTTTCGCACCATTATGTCGAAATATATCTAATAATAGGCCTATGAGAAATGGGAGAAATAAAACATTAAATTAATGAAAAACGTTGATTAATGCCACTTATAATGAGCTCAGATATTGTTATCATTAGACAATCCACTTATAATGGAGTTGGAAATTCCTAAAACTTCACTAGTTTTTGTATTTACTAATGCAAATAATTAAACTAGAAAATTCCTTATACTAATACACATATATAATGTTGTCCTTGAATATTATTGCCAAAAATGCAAATATGATTAGTCAAATTCTGGAGAGAAAAAACATTGAGCAATTACATCCTTCGGTTTTAGAAACAAGAAATATCAAAGTGGATTGGATCGTTGTGTTTTGTGTTATTCGATATGGCATATCACCGCATCAATGTTCTCCGAAATGCAATTTACATTATGAAACTTTCTTCAGGCAGTGGTTAATACATGTTTTGAGTCTACAATCATCACACTCAAGAATCTGTTAGAATAGATTAATACCGATCTGCAATCGAAAGCAGGCGTGCATTATCATATTATATTATTACTTATGTCAAATAAATATTGTGTGAACAGATTATGTGAACATTAAGAAAAGTTCACTAAATTTGTCGATGTCTATATATGAAACAGAAAATGTAATGTATTCATTTTCTACTTTCTATGTTTCGTTATTGAAGATACATAGGAGACCGTATATCAAGTTAATTAATAGATAATTACCCCAATTCATTATTAGCTATTTTAAACCGACATAAAACTGTCACATATAAACTATTCAAGTTTGCGAATAAAGATTACAATTTTAATTTTCTATACGTGTTCTCACTTATCCAAAGCCAAGCATGTTCAGTGTTCAGTAGAATCAGCAATTTAAACCCTGAAATAATTTATGCTCTCAATACGGGCGTCCAGAAAACACCCAGAACAGTGATTATGAATAACTCATGAAAAGGGTTTAATGTTTAATACCTAGCGGCAGATACTAAGACTGCCTCTCGTACATTTTCAATAAATAGCGACTGGAACTGCTGTTCTGTGGTATTCTGAGCTATTTTATTTGTTTATAATTAATTTATATGTTTCAGAAAAAGCTTATTTTTGTTTTAAATTGTGGGAGTCATTCTCAAAATTGAATAATATAATCAAGTTATACCATTCAACTAAAATAAATAGCAAAATATTTAGTGCATAAATATTCAACTAAAATAAATCGGAAAATATTTAGTGCATAATTATTCAACTAAAATAAATCGGAAAATATTTAGTTCATAAATATTCAACTAAAATAAATTGCAAAATATTTAGTGCATAAATATTCAACTAAAATAAATCGGAAAATATTTAGTTAATAAATATTCAACTAAAATAAATTAATATAATATTCTAGAAGATAAGGCACAGTTTAATTATTACTAATCACTCATTGAATTTTCAATAAATGTGAAAAAGTAATATTTAAACATTACGAAGTTTTCTTATGATTTTACAAATCCTATTTAATATTTTTGAAATGGCCAAATTTGGCGTTTTTATTTACAGGTAGTCAGCTATCAGATAATTATATACACTGTAAACATTTTAGATTAAATGTATCATGTATACTCTGCTCCAGTGAACAAATGCTTCTACTCTATATAATTCTTAACGCACATAATTTACAAGACAAATCTCTCTGTTGCATTAATAACGCTATCATTATACCAAAAAAAATGGCATGTTGTGCAATTCCGTTATCAAACAGATTAGCCATAAGCATGTATTTAAAAAGACAATTATACTACTATGCTTATCATTCAATTTTTTTATTAAATTTAGTAGCATCTAAGTTCCCATCTTAACGTAAATGAATTATATTTATTCACAGTTATTGAAAACAACAGCTTTAATATTAACCAGAGGACAATTTAAAATTGGTTGACTAGAAAATGTCAGATTTTATTTATAGAGTTGTACAATAAATTTCAAAATTAGATTTTATTGAGTTTTGATTAGCCGGCTAGTTTTTCATCTAGACAGATTAAAGGCATTTAGACATCCAGTAATTCCTTTAATTATATTTTTTAAACACTGAATTTACCCTTAGAGTATTATTATTAAATACTACATTACTGGTTCATATGCTAATAAGCCACTGATAATATTGTACAAACTTTTCCTTCGTTAATCAATCTTTTAATTTACTAAATTGAAATATCGCAAAGCTGTTTCGTGTAATGGTATTACGTACATAGTTAAACCACGCTTCCTATCTGAAACATAACCGGCTCTATTACGTACATAGTTAAACCACGCTTCCTATCTAAAACATAACCGGCTCTATTACGTACATAGTTAAACCAAGCTTCCTATCTGAAACATAACCGGCTCTCGATTTTTTTTGGATTTTTTAAATGTTCTTGTTACATACTTGAAGGATATGGAAATTTATTAATTTTTTAAAACAAATGACAGATTTACTAATTTTTAAATATTCTGTTTCACATTTTCATATCAAATAAAAAAAATAAAAAAAATAATAACAATATTTAGCCAATAAACATTTTCTCGGAAAATTTCTATAATTATTTATCAAACAGGTACTAATCTTGACTTTATTATTATACCAAATAAATATGTTTTTGGAATTGCTTCATCAAATATAGTTTATTAATGTTTTGCACTAATGCTTATTCTTGTCAGTTATGGAAATATTG
The DNA here is from genome assembly GCA_034780555.1 of Coelogynopora nodosa. Lineage (NCBI taxonomy): Eukaryota > Metazoa > Platyhelminthes > Proseriata > Coelogynoporidae > Coelogynopora > Coelogynopora nodosa. Next base: position 3,411 of record JAUZND010003067.1, read on the forward strand.
TTTTAAATAAAATACATAATCACAGATGTTTCTAAGTTAGTGTCATTTTAAACAATATATACGCATTAATTGTATTGAAAGAAACAAAATTGGATCTTTTAAAGAAGGAGGACGGTGTTCCATGTTTAACTTTTTCAAATTCTAATTTTGCAGTTGATAAAAGTAAACATGCATAGCACATTGTTGGTTCGTACGAACATCCAGATTCATGAATATTTAATAGATGTTTCATTTACAAATATTAGACTAAAAATGTTATCTACATTAAGCAGAATATATTATGTCCTCTCATCGATTTCAAGTGTTATTGAAAAGAAGATGCATTTGTGTAGTGATATGTTATGTATAGGTATATATATATATATATCTATATATAGTCATCAAATTATCTATGTATATATATATATGGCTTTCTAAAATAATTTCCCATGTGGTTCAATACATGACAGAAGGGTTAAGGCAAAAAATCAACAATAAATATGTTTTCCCATCCATAATGAATATGTTTGTCGTGGTTTTGTATCAATTATTAACATCCATTTGACTGTATAGTAGCCTATATTGCGGGTTGGGCAGCCATGAACAGATGGACATCTAAATTATCTTAATTTTCAGGGATTTATGGGTTTTTATATTAAAGAAACATTAGTTCAGAATATAATCATTGTATACAAGTCATACATTGCTTTATAATGATTTAGTTGTTTTTATAATGTTTTATAATTCAATGTTTAATTAAGTGACATATTTTTACAGTTTGAAATAGAATGAAAGGCAATATGCAAAAAACCGAAGATCGTTTCTTGAAACTGGAAACTTAATAAAAAGACAGAGAGGAGCGAGTTGGCATCAGGTGGCATCCTTTTAAAAGTGTAGATTACATTATTTTGAATCGAGTGTCACTTGCTTAACTTGGGAATAACAGTTCTAAAAGTGAATCAATTCATACCACCACCCTCCCCAGTGTGTCAATTATTTCCTAATAATTGACTCGTATTCTAACCACCAAATGACTTGTGTAAGATTTATTGGTACATATTGGTGAGGTAGTTTAGTTTAGGTTAGGATTGTGTACAATTATCTTTAGTTATTCACAAATGAAATCTTCCTTCATCTTAAATACTTTTATATTCCAATTGTTGTGTTTGCTTCCATGTTAAAGACACGGAAGTGTTCCAACAATCGATATTATCAGGCATTACTGCAATTATTAGAACTCCACCAGCTTTTGAAAAATTCGACGTGATCTTAGTTAGTAATTATGTTATCTGATTCACTAAATGTCCGCTCCACATAAGTATGCATACGATTATAAAAATACACTTACGAACCTGTCCCCAGTTACATGTTAATAAATCTTAGTGCGTATTAATGTTAAGCTTCTGCTCATATATAAATATTGATATTGCATAACAACACAAAAAAGTGAAACCAGAATTAGATATTAAAACAATAAAAATACTTAATTTTAATGTCATTTTAAGATTGAATAAATGAACACACATACACTCAGTGATAAATGATAAACTTACTATATACAGAAAATCGAAACTTATTTACACGCATGAGAACGACTACAAAAAAGACTACTTTAATCACAACAAAATAGGCTACCCTTCTTGTAACGTTAGATAAGACAATTAGGAACCATTGCTCTGACGGTACTTGTTATTTTCTTACTGTGCAGTGCGGAGTGGGGGTAGACCATGGCAACCATTTCCATTCTGTATTGTGAAACTCATGAAAACACACATCTTTTGTAGTGTAATAACAAATGTTTAGAACTATTGACAATGAAGACAAATAACATGTTCGACAAATCTGAAAATAGCAAGACATAACTTGTATGCTTGATTTACAAGTGATTTAGAGTTCTATAAATGATATCATCAATTTCCAAGGATGTGAAATCTTAACAAATGGATACATTGTGATATTTAAAAGTGTGTGTTTGACTGTTTTAATAGCGATACAATTAGGCTCATTTTATATATGTAATTAATCAGTAAGAGGAACAGGGTTTTCACTACTATACAAAATGTTTTTGTTTAATCTCAAAATTGGAAAGTCTAATACACGCATGCATAACAAAGGCAGTTTTCAAAATAAATCGGCCACGCTAACATTGAATTTATTTACATACGTGTACATATTAATAAAGCTTAAATGTTTGGAATAACCCAGAAATGGAATAACTATTTCCACTGAACTCATATTACAAGGTCGATGTCGGTAATTTCCTAGAAACTCCTCGTCCTTGAAGATAGTCGTTTCGGAATATTAGACGTCTTAATTTCCTACGAAATTCACTGTTCATAAAACAGTAAATGATCGGATTCGAGGCACTGTTCAGGTAGTACAAGTAATATATAACTATGTTCATGTTAATAAAGCCGTTCGCCATGAGCAGAGCCGGTGTAAACACAAGGATGTACACTACCGCCACGACAAATAACATGGCGGCCGATCTGAAATTCTGAAAAAGTTCACTTTCTCGGATTCCCCGAGAGGGTTGGTGAACCTCGGGTGGCATTGACTCCAATCCGTTGACTCCGTCACTTCCATCGACGGCCTTCGATTGGAGTGGATGTCGGGTATTGTGTTGGCACACCAGAAGAGTTTTCGTTTTCTCGCGAACATCGAGAACAACACGATAGATGAATGAGTAGAATATGATTACTAGGAGAATGCAGGATATAAAAATAACATGACTACTGCGTTGAACGATGTAGAAAAATACTTTCTCGGAGGTACTGGAGGTATTGTGATAAGGTAACTCATCACAGACGTAGTCAGGGTTGGAGTCACCTGAGCGGTGGTCAAGCGTAGTGCTGTTGTCCTCTGAGATGCTTGATGTCACTATCATGTTGACGTTAAATGCGGCAAGTACCCCCAAGAACATCGAAAATACAGCCAGCGAGCAGACGAGTATCTTAGCTCGGTAAACCGGAAGGATTCTGTGTAGCGGGTGACAGATGCAGAGGTATCGGTCCAGAGCCACAGCCGAGATGAGTAGACAGCTGAACATGGTGTTGCTCGTGTTCAGAAAGTAGTAGCTCTTACAGACGTAGTCGAACTTCATGCGGAAGTTTAGGAATTCAGCAGCCATGGTGAATGGGACAACCAGAATACAGATCTGCAGGTCCGCGGCCGCCAGGACGATAATGAAGAATGTGGACGTCTGACCGTCCCGGCGTTGGCCGTACACCCAGATGACGATAGCATTGCCCAGGGATCCGATGATGACAATGATGGCTAGTATGGTCAGTGTGACGTTGCGTGTGACGTCAGCTGACTCGATTTGATTGCTGAAGGACATTTAGATATTATCCAATACTCCTGAAAACACAGAATAGATCGATACATACATAATACATAATATATAATAGTATACTTATGATTATAATTAATATATATAAGTATTTCTAACTAATACGTTATTTTTAAATCAACTAAGAATGGTCATATACAATAGTATAAATGCGATGGAATACAGTCATATTTACAGAAATTCTTGTATAACATGAAACACTAACTTCACAACCTCAAATCCCTTTCTAGGTAAAAACTAAATTCGTTTTAATTTACATTTAGTGTGGAATCTTTCAACAATATTCAAGATATTCGTTTTATTGTAAATACAGTGTATACATATGCATGCTAAACATAGGTTCACTTATTACGTTTGCACAAATAAATACAGAATGGATGTTAGAATTGACAGCAACTGTTAGAGTGAAGTTTATACGCAGCATCGTCAGCATTAGATTATCGATATACTTTTGCTTCGTGTAAAATGACATACTTTTTACCCTAATTGACTATATTATTGACAATGTTATTCTTATAGAGTGAATTCTAAATTTACTAGTTTAATAATTTATGTCAATATGACACGCCAATTATCACGTGAAATATATATACGCTAATAATAAACTTTTTAAATTAAATTTGCAACAAAAAAATACTCCAAGTAGCTCTTACGCATTTATTTATACCATATTTGTGGAACATGCAACTTCTTAAATGTTTAACTATAAGGTTGTGTATGTTATAGCCTAATATGTATTATTTAACAAGTGTGCTTTTTTTAAATAACATATTACATTTTCAAAACATGAATATATTTCCTTTTTACTTTCTAATAACGGGCGTCAGGTTTGTTTGCAACGTTAAAATAACTACAATAACATCCACCAAATTATCATCATTTTCATTATTGGGATGAATAATATTTATCTTATCCTACTAATATCATCCGCAATTTATAGTTATTTACAATATACAATAGTTCACTTACTCAATCAATATAGTGTCAAACAACATACCCCTCAATGTATAAATAAAGGAATATGTTTTAAGCCGGCACCAATAAGTAGGATCGATTAAAAGCTATTGACGAGTAAACATTGAATGCAGACATAATGTGGAAAGAATTCCAAAAGATTAAAGATGATTTTTTTATTCATCACTTTAGAAGCTTCACCACTTCATCATTTAGAAGCTTCATCACTTCACCATGACTAAATGCAACCGAGACTAATATCTTTCACATTTGAATTAGAATAAAACTTTACATTATACATTTATAAATTAGTAAATAACATGAACACTTTTAAGCTATCCAATAATTTTTTAGCATTTCACTAAAACAATTTGTTTTATTTTTTGCTAGAAAATCATCACATTTTAGAATAAGTAATGAAGACAGTATTATCAACACGGTGGCCGCCATAATGTGCTACTATACTATACTACAGATTGATATGCCAGAGAATTTAGATATGACCGTGTTTATTATAACAACAACTTATTACGTACGTGTAAAGAAACATATTAAATTGGCATAAAGTGTTGGCGTTTTTACCGCCAATTTATGAAGTTAGCAGCTGGTATACATAACGTACTAATCTATCTACAACGTCTGTCGGTGATAAAATCTCCATCAAATATATCGGTCATATATCCATATTATATCACAAATAGCAAACGATTCACAGAACGGATGCTTGCTTTTCTGTTAACAAGATAAGAATACTATTATATATTTCAAACTAAAAATACCAACATTTGTTTAGAACTTTGCAACATTTACATTTTAGAAAGTTAATCAATATTGCTTAAACAGGTAGAATTACGGTAGGTAGGCTATATCAATCAATTTTCTGCGATTGATGCGGTACACAAAATAATTTCTCATGAACTATTGCAGTTATCAAAGGGAATATGCCAAGTAAAAATATATAGGTAAATATGTATATTATATAATTCAATCAACCTTACATTGTGACAGACTGTATGTGCTATGAAGGGTCATGTGTTCTGTAGGATCATGGGTTCTGTAGGATCATGGGTTCTGTAGGATCATGGGTTCTGTAGGATCATGGGTTCTGTAGGATCATGTGTTCTGTAGGATCATGGGTTCTGTAGGGTCATGGGTTCTGTAGGATCATGGGTTCTGTAGGATCATGGGTTCTGTAGGATCATGGGTTCTGTAGGGTCATGGGTTCTGTAGGGTCATGGGTTCTGTAGGATCATGAGTTCTGTAGGATCATGGGTTCTGTAACTCAATATAACATCATTCATATTTCTTCTATTCCATACGGAATGGGGTGTTTTTACAAAAAAGAGTATTTTAAAATTAAAGTATTGCTTAATTTATTAAATAACAGTGTACTAGTGTTAATTATTAAAAATATTTTATTAATTATATCTATTTCACTCTATTTATAACCTATTTTAAAATTATTTCTAATATATTTAATGAAGAAATTATTTCCTATTGTAATGCATTGTAGGCAGAGTAGAGTTATTAATCAAATATAATATACGTGTTAAATATACATGTATACATTATATGCAAACTAATGACGAATTGAATTATAAATTTCTGAATGAATTTATTTGATGGATGTCAACATATTTTAATGTTAGTATCTCATACTATATAGACTGTGTATGTTCACACTCAACAATTTTATAAATGGTTAATATATTAATATTATACGAAATGACAAATATAAATTCAATACAAAGTATTAATAAATTAATAATGTTTTATTCGTATATGTTACATTAAAAATTAACTTTGTATAAAATTGAACAATATACATAAATTTACAATCTTTTGGTTCATTGTTTTAGCAGGGACAGAATTAATATCTTAATATACTACTTTTTCTATATTATTTGTACAAAATAATATATCACTTATATCGATTACGTTTATTAATTGTTGTTGACATTATTGTTTTAAACCTATATTTGGCTATTTACAACTCAATAGCACGCGGAAAGATTGTGTCACGTGCACAGCAAAAAAAATATCTTCGGCAGCTTAGACAAAAGTCAAAGAAAATCGTTACCGGTGTGAATTAAAATTAATTGTTAGATTTGCCAGTCTCGTAAAACTTGTCATAAAAATATGGTCATTATTTTAAGTATAGTGTATATATAGTCTACCATTCACAAACTTTCTCCTATATGCAAATGTAAATGTATACATTCCGGAGAAAATCACTTCTTGTAAACAAACATACGCTTTCTATCTGTTTATAATGTAATATATATATATATATATATTCATGTGAAAGGGCAACCGCTAGAGTACAAAAGTTTACATAGAACGTAGACGAGCAATTCGATCGTAATTACTGCTCTATAGCCTACTATTGATTTCAATATTCTTAATACTGTGTATTTCTGCATCCATCTGTTGAGTAAAATAAGCTTATTTGAATTATTAATATACAAATATAAATCATTTTTCACTGTCGTATATAGTTACAATATTATATTTAGTAGTTTTTTTCAAAAATAAATAAATATCAAATAAATTATTCGCCTCAGAAAATAATAAATTGAATTAAATATGTATTAGTATGGAAGCAAATGTTTCTAGAAATTTTCAATTCCACCTAAAAAGTTGCCCCGAAAAATGCGTTGGAATTAAAAAATAAAAATGTGGAATTTTTCTGTACACCCAATAATTAACTGCAAAAGTTTACACAAATGTTTTATTAAAGATTCGTGAAATCACAGAACTTGTGACATGTCACATACTAAAAGAAACTACCGCATAAATGTATATCTGCCAGTCTTCATTCAGATCCTACAAGGTTATCTCAGTCAGGTGTGTTTGTTTTGCAGGGACTCGGAAGTAAAACAAAAATAGCTAAGGAAAACATCCAATTAAGACGGCAGTCAAACAATCCACAGACGTGCGCATACTGGTAACATCCCGGTTGATCCCACTGCTTGACGCTCAGGCCAGTGATGCCTTGCAATACTATCTCTGGATGGAACGAACAGTTTGTTTTATCCATCGGATCAGTTCCTTACCAAGCGCAGCTGACACACAAGTGTAGGATGGCTGAAGTGGGGCCTGATATCCTGCCATAGCGCTCGATCTCTGATATCCAGTGATTGTGTCAATATATACTGTACACTGTGCGTTTGTATTGGATCCCATCATAGCTCACGGGCAAATCACATCAAGTTAAAGAAAATATTTATTTAGTGTAAATCCTGTGATGTATATTACAAGAGCCGATATTTCTGAACGTATATTGACAATAATGATCAATATTTTATCAACTATAGGCTGCAGTTGTTTAGATCCAATTTAAAAACAGTTAAAAACGACATTATTATAGATGCAACCTTTTAAACAATATTTAATCCTTTTAAAATATTGTTCACTTTATACAACCGAAACTGATGGCTATATTCAATGTAGTTCTGAAAGAATTTGCAAAAATAGCTTATAAATTCTTATTCTTTTTTTGAAATTACAAAAATGGACTTTAATTTAATGCAATATATATTAACATTAATTATTAAACAATTTATTCAAAATTATATTATTTATTAATTCTCATTAATTCCACAATTTAAAAAAAAATTGATATACAATAACTGTAATCATTCTATTTGTTACTAAAATTAAACAGAATGTGGTCTGTAAATTGACTGAAACAACATCCAGCCAATAGAATGTAAGCATAATAGAATGAGTGTTCCATAATCTGATTGAAACTCAGAAGTCATATAACTGGTGGTGATGTTTCATGAAGTTTTCTATGTTTCGCACTGTGTTTTTATTTTTAATTATCGGTCTTTCTGACTTTCTAACTTTTCTACTTTTCTCAATTTTTCTTTTTTTCTTCTTTTCCATACGCCTTATTTTTGTTTTGTTTATTTAAAAAAATGTTTGTGCCTTTTGTCTCTTTGTTCTAGTATGATTCACTATTTTCTTTTGGTTTCTATATCCTATAAGTAGTATACTAACGTATAAATTACCATTATTATTAATGAAATATTCCTAAATTGATTTAACATGTATGAATTAAGTGCAAATATTGTCATAATTATTAATCGAAATAAAGATATTAAAAAAACTATTTCATTTAGGATCAGTTTCAAAAAAATTCAGAAAAATCAGATAATTCTTGAAGAAAATTGGATATTTGTCTCAAATTGTCTTAAGCAAATTTAATATTATATTTTAACTCACTTTGTCAAATAGCGATAAACAAAGCCTTTGCGTAGTTAAGTAAAAACTAAAATTTATAATTACAATTTGATTTTATTGAGAAACATAATTTAATTTTAGTGTTTCTATTGTAACATAGCTTATAATATAGCTTGCAATATAGCTTGCAATGTAGCTTGTAATATAGCTCGTAATATAGCTTGTAATATAGCTTGCAATGTAGCTTGTAATATATCTTGTAATATAGATTGTAAAATATATAGCTTGTAATATAGCTTGTAATATAGCTTGTAATATAGCTTGTAATATAGATTGTAAAATATATAGCTTGTAATATAGCTTGTAATATAGCTTGCAATGTAGCTTGTATTATAGCTTGTAATATAGCTTGTAATATAGCTTGTATTATAGCTTGTATTATAGCTTGTAATATAGCATTTAATATAACTTGTAATATAGCTCGTAATATAGCTTTGAATATAGCTTATAATATAGTTTGTAATATAGCTTGTAATATAGCTTGTAATATAGCTTGTAATATAGATTGTAAAATATATAGCTTGTAATATAGCT
>JAUZND010003068.1:0-12476 GCA_034780555.1 Coelogynopora nodosa
GTTTAAAATTGAAAATGTTTGAATAAAAAGTATTAATTTTACAAAATAAATAATCAAATGTGTTTAAAATTGAAAATGTTTGAATAAAAAGTATTAATTTTACAAAATAAATAATCAAATGTGTTTAAAATTGAAAATTTTTGAATAAAAAGTATTAATTTTACGAAATAAATAATCAAATGAGTTTGTCTCAAAGCTTCCGACTCGAACTACTCCTAAATAAAATTGTCATTTTATTAAAATTTTAAGTATCCGTCGTCAGGAATCAATAATAATTTTATACCATCATCCCCACTGCAGAATAAATTATAGAAATAGTTTTCTAGATAATATTATAATTATTGTCTGCAACATATTTGTCCATAATTTGGCCCATGATAAATATAATATTTCAAAATAATCTTGTACTTCACGGTTGCTAGACAAAAAAATTAAAATTATATTTTATTGTAAAATTATTTATTTAATTGTTCGACTTGAAAAAATTGTGTAGTAAATAAATTTACGCTCCAGTATCCATTGATTTTTATAATTATCGTCCGGTTTCAATTGGAATTTTTCAATTTTATAATTTGTCTGTCATTTTTACAATTTTAAGGTAATGAATTGTAAAATTTAATATTTTCACGTCAGATTTCAGAATATTAAATTTAGATTCAAGCAAAATGGGATGTTCTAGTTATGCTTGTATCAAGAGCTCGTTTTTTATTTTTAATGCGATATTTTGGGTTATTATTTTTTACAAAAAATAGTTTCAAAATATTTAGCTGTTTGGATGCTCTCTTTTGGGATTCGGCGTTTGGATCCAGTTTACGAGCAACAGTTTTGATTTAAACTCGACAAATTACATGCTATTTGTGGCCACTGTTGTACTGATTGCTCTAGGGACTTTGGTCGTTTTGTTTGGTTTTTTGGGGTGTTGTGGTGTTGTGATAGAAAGCAAGTGTCTAATGATATCGGTAAAAAATTATTAATACAATAATATATAGCAATTTAATTGTTTTAAATTTTTTAAAAAATTTTAATTTTAAATTAGTATTTTGTAATTGTTCTCCTCGTTATTGCACTGGAAATTAGTTGCGGCATTATGATGTACGTTTACAGAGTACAACTTGAAAACAATACGGTTGATGAGCTCACCAACAACCTTCGATTCGTGTATGATACCAACAAGGACATTTCCATAAAGGAGGATTTATGGGATTCGTTTCAACATACTGTATTTTTGTTTTTTCCGTTTCTTTCAATCGCAATTTTAGTCTTTTTTAAAATTTATTTAGTTTCAATGCTGTGGTGTAAATCGATATACCGATTGGTTCAAAGCAGAGGCGTGGGGCAGTGAGAACTGGGTGCCTGATTCTTGTTGTATTAAGAATATTGCTGGATGCGGTAGAAAGGAGGATTTTAGTTTGTTGTTCCAAAAGGTTTTTTGAACTTTTTGAACATTAAAAAAAAAATATATATATATTTTTAAAAAATTTTATTGTAGGGATGTTTGGAAAGAACAAAAGAGTTTGTGTCCAACAACATGTACATTGCCATGATTGTTTCTATCGTTGTGCTACTCTCGCAGGTAATTGTGACATTTTTAGAGACTGACAAATAAATTTAAAAAAATTAATAAAAACTTACTAGATTCTATCAATGATGTCAATATTGGCTCTATTTTGCTACAGAAGGAATGACGCCATTGTAAAAAATTAATTTCCGTACAATCTATCGCAATCATCACGTATATGTATTAAAATATTCATTTTTAATAAAATTTTAATTATAAAAATTTAGCGGTTTATATTTATTTTTTAATTTTAAACTTTAATGTACCATAGTATTAATATGATTCAGGTATCTTTTTTTCATGTTCTTTACTTTTTCAAAAAATCCTGCTTTTTCTATTGAGCATTGTAGTTGCATGTCGATGGCTGATTTTTTTTCAAAGAGACCAAGAAATGATTGGTAGGTACAAGGATTTTTACATTCTAAAATATATTTATAATGGAAATTTTATAGAAATTAATTTTTTTAAAGGCACAAAATTTCGAAAATAATATTTTATTATGTCGAAAAGTGACAATTTTTAGACGTCTTAAAAATAAATTACCTGGCAATTCTGTAAATTTGAAAAATCTGCCATATTTGATCAAAATTCTTATGTAATGGATATCTTTTATCTTGTATATTTCATATACAACTCCATCTCCGTTATTTGGATATTCTCCCTCTTCAAATATGCCTAATCGTTTCATTTGAGGTACAACGCTAGCAGTGTTCTAAACAATTATTTTACTACATTTAATAAATATTAACCCCAATATTTATATGAAGAGATTTATTATTGGTGGATCTTAAATATTCATCGATTCTGTCCTTCAAACATGTCAAAGCAAAATCTAAATTTTATAATTTTTTTAAAAATTATTATTACTCATTTTTTATTCATAAATTTATATAAAAAATCACCTCCTCCATACACTAAAGTTTCATTTTTTCCAAAAAACAAATCCCTTTTAAGATTATATACTTCGGATACATAAGATTCAATTGTTTTGTCTCCAAACTTTTTCCCTTCCCATGCATTATCTGTTTTGTTATTTAATTTTATGTAATCCTAAAAAATAAAACAATATCAAATTAAAAAATGAAGCAATATCAAATTCAAAAAATTACCAATATTCTTAATGTATCACCGACTGCAGTCACATTATTAGCATCAATCTTCATACCGACTCTTGCCCATATGTAATCAATTACTGGCTTGGTTTTTAATTTTTAAAATTCAACTAAATTATATTAATAAAACCTTATTTATTGACATTAAACGCATCATATCCTTTTCATATTTTAATTTCTTTGACATTTGGAACACTTTATCGCATTCCATTGGATTCAATTCCTAAAATAAATATAAATAAATATAATTTTAATAATAAAAAGCTTTTAAATTAAAAAATTACAAGCTGGTTCTTGAGGTCAATCAAAACACACGAAGATGGCATGTCTTTTCTCATGGACAAATCAACTAGAAAAAAATATAATTAAAAAAATTTTAATAAAATTTAATTGTATTACATAGTTTTGCAGTCATGAAACCTGGTTCAGAAATGATACTTTTTAGGGAAACATTCCCCCCTTCTTGTAGCAAATGAGGATATCTATCTTTCACCAAATCCCACATTTTGTACGCTTCTTCAATACCATGCTAATTTTTATATTTATTTTAAAAAATTAATAAATTAATAAATTTAGAAAAAATATATTTAAAAAATATTAAACTATTTTGTTTAAAATTTACATTTGTTAAATGATCAGGTCCCATGGGATAAAACGATTTTAAGCTCAAAGGGGTCCATTTTGGCGTTCTTTCTTCATGTCGTAGTGTCTAAATTTATTTTAAATTGTTCAATTTTAAGTTGAAACCATTTGGACAAACACGACATCTAAATTTGATGCAACATTTTTTGTATTGATGCTCACAAAAAGAAGAAAAACAAGACAAATTTTGATAAAAATCATTGTTTTTTTAAAATTGAAATTTTTAATGGTTTAGAAATGTATGCGGAAATATTTCCTCGATCAATTGTTCAAATATTTGTACAGTATGTTTATTTTAAAATAAATTTCAAAGAAATAAATTTGCTCAATTTATTATTTTTATACATAAAAGATGTTTTTAAAACAGAGCCTCCGTAGCTCAGCTGGCTAGAGCGTTCGGCTGTTAACCGAAAGGTCGTCGGTTCGATCCCGACTGGGGGCGTTTTTTTTATTTATGTTGGTTTTTATTTAATTATCAGAGATTTTTTTGACATAGCATTTAATATTATTTTATATATTAGCACGTTTCATGACAACGTACACATAATTGGTACTCCCTATTCGCTACGAGTATTCTAAGTATAATATTTTTTTGAATCTTCATTTTTTCAATTTTAGTCAGGAAATTCAAAATTTCATTTAAAAAAGTACAATAAAAACAACAAATTTTTTAACCATATCCTTGTACCCCTTATTAGGATCAGAAAAAAGAGCTTTATTGGAATTATGAAAATATTTAATAAAAACTTATTATTTTTAAACGTATTTTAAATGTTAAAAAAAGGGACAAAATAAAGGCCAAAACTGTAAAATTAATTACCCTTCAAAACGACAAAAACTATATAATTAAAGTTGATTTATACTACTTATAACATGATAAATTCATTTTCGTTATATATTTTTCGTGTTATGGTCAAAATGTTACCGATCACTTAAATGGCTATTATAGTCCGATTTTTAAATTTTTTTGAGGTACAAATATTAATTAATGTAATTAAAGTATGATGTTACTACGGGGTACTAATATTATTTTAAAAAAGTGCTATTTTGTGACATCCTAATGTTTAATTACGATATATAAAGTGTATCATATAATAATATTATTAAATATTTATTCCTTTTCCAATTCCACAACTTTCTTGGTACTTTTTCTCTTAAATAGCTGACTTAGTTTTCTGATAAACTTTTTTACTGGACACACTTTTTGAACGGTATCTTTTGTTGCAAACTTTTCAGTGATTTTCATAAACTCATCAAAAGGGCACAATATAGCACAGCCTAAATTAATTAATTAAAATTGTATTTTATAATTATTTTTTTATACCAGATAATTGCTGATTAATAAGCTCATTTTCTTTTTTGAGAGCTATCGTCACAAAAAACTCTTCAGAGTCAGATACTGATTTGCTCAATGTGTAAAATACACCGTCACTTGGGCCTGGAAGTTGGCCATCGAAAAGATCCAATCTGACCAATTGAGGAACGATACTACTAGACGACTAAAACAAAATTGTAACAATTTCTAAAAAAAAATTTATTTATTACTCCAACGTTCATATGAAGTTTTGTCTCACTCGTTCCTTCCTTAGCAGCTATCAACCTATCCCTGAGTCTATCGATACTAAAATCTCCTCCAATTTGTAACGTTTCATCCATTTTTAAAGACTTTAAGTACTTTAACGTGTCCAACTCTCTCAAAATATCCAAAACTACTCTTCCTTCAATGACTGTTTTAGCCCAATGAGGTAAATCTTCCGATTTGTTGTATTTTTTATGTCTATCGTCCTATATATCAATATTTTTTATTTAAAATTATATATAAACGTTAAATCTACCATTATTTTCAATGAATCTACAATTGTGGGTAGATTATGTCTGCTAATGTGCATTTCAGTTTCACCATCAACATATTTCATAACTTTCTAAATAAAAAATATTGATATATTTATTTTACCTTTTATTATTAATAATTATAATCAACTTTTAAAAAATTAAAAATACTTTGTATTGGTTGAATTTTTGTTTCAATTCTTTATCCTTTTCAACCTTTGCGATTGCTTTTACTACTTTTTCGCACTGCATTGGATCCAATTCCTACAATTTTACTTTATTATAAAATAACAACAAGATAAAAAATCCTTCTTAATATTAAAATCACAATTTCGTCATCTGTGTCAACCGTAATATTATATTTTGATCCAACTATATAAAAAAATTAAAAAAATTATTAAATTATTAAAATCAGTAAAATTTATGCAAGTTTAAATTTTTGTTATATATACAAAAAAGCAATCTAGACGAAAAATAAAGAAAAAAATGTTTCTAAATAATATAATGTTTAAATTTTATCATAAATTTATTTAGCTTAGTTTATAAAATGAATTTAAAAAATATCAATTCTTTTTTAATTAATAAATACGCAAAAGTGCCGTCAAATACGCTGGAGCGAATGTTGTCGATTTCAAATGAATGTTCTGTGGTTGAAACAGATACAAAAGACCTGAAAAGTGTCTCTCATAGAATTCTATACTTTCGAGAGCTCGTTTGATGCCAACCTAATTTTATATTTAAAAAAATAATTGAAAAAAAATTTTGAAAATTCTACGTCATCCAATTGAGCTGGGCCCAATGGGAAAATTGATTTGAAAACTGCTCCCATCCATTTAGGGCTTCTCGTTTCGTGTCTTATAGTCTATTGGAAAATTTATAATAAATTATAGTTATTAATTTAAGCAAAATTAATAAAATTACCCCTTGTACAAAGACAGTTTCGGTGTCTGTAATGTTTTGTGGTAAAATTTTAACTGATTTAATGTCAGTTTTTAAAACATTCAAATCTCCAGATTGATCCAAAATTGCTTCCGGACTTGCAATTGGTTCAATTGCACTACAACTAGTAACATAAATGAACGACAAAAGAAGGACACAACGGTATAAACTCAACATTTTGATGATCATTTAAATTAAAACAGCCAAATAACGAAACTAAAATTCTAGTATTTTAAATTCTGTATATTATATAATGTTTTCAACTTGTAAGTAAATATTTAGTTAGGTGTATATCTTAATGATATGATTGGCTAGAATTTCATTCTCACACATGTTCATTTGCAAACAGAAAAATCCCATCAACATTAATTTTTTCCGATTTATATATTACAAATAATAAATATAATTTTTGTAATTTTCTTACTTTTTCATCGTTATTTTAAAAAAGTTTAATTAAATTTAAATAAAAATGTTTCAAAATAAATTAACCAAACCCTATCAACCTGTAAAATAATTAAAAGGATATTATAAATGTGCGTTATACCTATACTTTTACCTCTAAAAATTAACATAAATTCTGCAACAAATGTAAAATTATTAAAAACTAGAATGAAAATACTCCTTCAAAATAAAAAATATATTACCTTTAGAAAGCGATCCGTACAAGGACTAAGCTATTATTTCGACACACTTTTAAATGAACCGTTCCTTGAATGTAATACTCAAATCATAGACCTGTCTCACGATTATGGTGAAGATTTCGTACAATTCATTAGTCTCTTACGACTGTCTTCCAGAAAAGAAAACTTTGACATGATTTACAACAGCCTTAGTATATCAAATATAGAAAGCATCATTTTTATGTCCGATAGATTCATGTGTCATAAAATGATCATGTCAATATGTGAGAAATTTCTTGTTGAAAATATTGAATCTCATAATTTCAACCTGATTTTGAAATTGGTCAACAAACTTGATCATTTAAATGTGTATCAAGAGTTTTATAATTACTTTCGACAAAATTTCGATAAATATATTGTTAATTTCAATGAAAATGTGTTACAACGTGTTAAAAGTCACAAGAGGGATCATGAGGGTAAAATTAATTCGGGATTTTCCAATAAACGTTCATACAGTCGCATTCAAATGTTGGATTTTAAAATGATTCGTAGGTTGTTGAGTAGCGATTTTCTTGATATTGAAAATGAAGGGGATGTTATAAAAGGGGCAATATGCTGGCTTAATTATTTTGAAGGAGAAAATCGAGAAGTGTATATAGATGATATTTTAAAATGTATAAGGCCTACACAATTACAACGGAAAGATATCTTTGTTGTTTTTGAAAGCCACTATTATGACAATCAGATGGAATATAATGCAAAGATATTTAAAAGTTTCACGGCGACATTGGAAAAGTATAAAGAAAATAATGAAGGTTTAAATTAATTTTTTTTCAAAAGAGGTAATATTTTTTTTAAGGAATAAATTATATTTTTAATAATAGTATTTTTTCAAATGTGGTGATATTTTTTTTAAGGAATAAATTACATTAATTTTTGAATTTTAGCTTTTAAAGAAGAATACCGCCTTAAAAATGCTCGAAAACCACTTCATCATATAATGCTCATTGGAGGATGGGACAATGAAGGACCTACTTCAACATTCGAAGTATATGATCGCTTTAAAAACTTGTGGACGAAGATAAAGTTGTCTGGAAATTCTCTCAAATTTGCATATCAAGGTGTACTCAAAGTGGATGGAATAATATTCATTATCGGAGGTTATAATGGAAATTCATGCCTAAACACAACCTACAGTTACAATATACACACAAATGTATGGATAAAATTGGCGAACATGATCAGCTCAAGATGTTATGTTTCTGTCGTTCACAGACAAGGATTTATCTATGCTATAGGTGGATATAATGGAATTGACAGACTGAATACTGTGGAAAAGTACAACATAAAGGAAAATGTATGGGTACAGTGTAGTAGTCTAAACAGCATAAGAAGTGACGCATGTGCTGTATTATACGACGGAATGATTTATGTTTGTGGAGGATTTAACGGAAATTGTGTATTATCTAGCGTAGAAAGATTAAATTCAAAAAATGAAGGATGGCAATATATGCCACGAATGTTGAACAAGAGAAGTGGGTTGTCAGTTTGTGTACATCAAGGTTAAAAAACATTAAAAAATTTATTAGAAAAATAATTCAACACAGATCGTATATATGCCATCGGAGGGACGAATGACAACAAGACAGGACACAATCGTTACAATTCAATGGAATATTTCTGCAAGCACAATAAAAAATGGACAATGTCGGCTAATATGAACGAACGTCGTTGCAATTTTTCCGTGTCAATACTAAAAGTAATATAATTTTTTTAATTAATTTAAATTAAATTAAATAATAAGAATCAAATCCATGTCATGGGAGGATACAATGGTGAGGGACTGGTAAAATCGGTGGAAAAATATGGCGAGGGGAAATGGGAAAATATAGCTGATTTAATATGTCAGAAAAGTGCTTCGGAAAGTTGTATAATTAGCTGTCAAGAAATGGAACTGTTATACAAGTCACAAATTAACAATTATCAATTATAAATTATAATTAAATTATATTTTGTTTTTCAAAAATTATCCTAGTAAACTCAAATTCAATCTGTAATAACTGTCATAGAAACATTTTCCCTGTGATAAATTTAATTTACACGTAGTATTTGATTTATTCTCGACAAATTTGTTCAATCCTTCACATTAAAACTATAATTAATATTTTTAATTAATGGTAATTTAAAATTTTTGAAAATTGATAATGTTTAAATTTTGCTGCAGTCCATTTTTGACGTTCGTCGTAAACTTACCGCCAGGTCGGACCGAGTAAAGTGTATAGACATTCACCCGCGAGAGCCGTGGATTATTGCCAGTCTGTATAATGGAAATATTCACATGTGGAATTATGAGACTCAAGTAATTTTTTAAATGTTTAAATATTATAATTTTAAATTAAAATTAAAATATTATTTTTTTTATTCAACTTTTTAGAACATGATTAAAACTTTACTCGTTTACGAAGGGCCAGTTAGAGCCACGCGGTTTGTGGCAAGAAAAAACTGGATCCTTACTGGATCTGTAATTGATAAAGTTTATTTCTTACTTATAAATATATTTTAAGGATGATTACATGTTGAGAGTATTCAATTGCAACACATTGGAAAAGTTCAAGGAGATTCTAGCCCACGCGGATTATATTCGTTCTATCGATGTACATTCTTCACAGCCGTTTGTTTTGACTTCAGGAGGTTTAAATGTTAACATGTTTTAAAATAAATTTATTTTTCTTATTTTTTAGATGACCAAATTATAAAACTGTGGAATTGGGAAAAGGATTGGGAATGTATCCAAACTTTTGCTAAACATACGCATTACGTAATGCAGGTGGCCTTTAACCCAAAAGATAACAATACGTTTGCATCTGCTTCTTTAGACAAGACTGTGAAAGTATGGAATATTGGTTCAAACACCCCCAATTTTTCACTCGAAGGACATACGAGAGGAGTTAATACTATATCCTATTATCATGGACCTGATAAGCCTTATATTATTTCTGGATCAGATGATTTTACCGCCAAGATTTGGGACTATCACAACAAGTCTTGTGTTCACACAATTGTGGGACACGTTCAAAATGTGAGTAGTGTCTATTTCCATACAGATTTACCCATTATAATGACTGGATCGGAGGATGGGACTTTGAAGGTGTGGAATTCTAGCACGTATAGATTGGAAAAGACGCTAAATTATGGAATGGATAGAGTTTGGTTTATTTCGGGCAAGAAGGACTTGCATGAAATTTGTATTGGCTTTGATAGTGGTACGATTGTTATCAAGGTTAAATATTTTAAAAATTTTCTTTATTTATTTTTTAGATGGGCCGCGAAGAACCTTTAATTTCTATGGATTCCAACGGAAAACTTCTCTGGTGTAAAGGCAACGACGTTCTCCAAGCGCATGTTCGATTAACCGACATTAAAGATATTGAAGACGGTCAAAATATCCAATTGACTCCAAAATATATGGGAACATGCGAATTGTTCCCTCACACTTTTACTCACAATTCTAATGGTAGGTTTCTCGGAGCCTGTGGTACCAGTGAATATGTCATTTATACATCCATGGCCCTAAGAAATACAAAATTTGGCTCCGCTTTGAAATTTGTGTGGTCCTGTGATTCATCAACCTATGCAATTTTAAACACTACAAAAAGCATTACAATTACGCGAAACTTTAAAGAATCAAAATCCTTCAACGTCAATTTCAACATTGAAGATATTTATGGCGGGGTTTTAATAGGTGTAAAATGTGGGCCCAGTTTGAGCTTCTACACTTGGACAGACTTTTCTATTGTACGTTCTATAGACGTGGACGTTGAGAACGTTTTTTGGAATGGAGATTTTGATAAAGTGGCTGTGACGACAAAGGAAGAGGCATTTTATATTCTATGTTACAATGTAGAAGCGTATAATGATGCTACACATTTAGATACAGGTATTGCGGAAGATGGAGTAGAAGAGGCGTTTGAGTTGATTCATACAGTTGAAGATTGTGTCAAAACTGGAGTGTGGTGCAGTGACTTTTTTGTGTATACAAATGTGTCGCATCGATTGAATTATTATGTGGGAGAGCAGATTATCACTATTGCTCATTTGGATAGACAAATGTACATTTTGGGGTACATTTCAAAGCATAGTAGGGTGTATTTGGCTGATAAGAGTTTGAATGTTGTTAATTATCAATTGTTGAATTGTGTGTTGGAGTATCAGTCGGAAGTGTTGAAGAATGATTTCGAGGCAGCTGATGCCCATTTGAGTAAAATTCCTCATAGTTATAGAAATTCTATTGCAGAGTTTCTCAGTGGGCAGGTTAGTGTTTATTATTTTTTTTAAATTTTTTAAATTTTTCAGTCAATTATCATACTATTTGAGTTAATTTTGTATTATTTAATAATTTTATGTCGTTTTAAAACATTTTTTTCGGTTAATTTTTATACTTTGTGGGTTAATTTTGAGAAATTTTGTATTACTTAATTATTTTTATCGTCAGTTTCTAATGTGAAATCTTGACGTGGGTCTGGCATTTTTATCTCTGGTGCTGATGACTATAGTTTCTTTAGGTTATTAAAAGTTGCATCACAATCGGAAGTCCTGTTAAATTTTGTTTTTAATTTCAGTAAATTCTTTAATAGTGCTGCAATGTTCTTATCATTTTTGTATTCTTTGGGATAGAGAGAAGACATTGAATTGCATTTAGTTTTTCCGGGTCTATTTTAATGTTTCCTGGGCTGACTATTCTCCCAAGAAATTTTAATTCCGTAGCGGCAATTCTACGTTTTTCAGAGTTGGACTGTGAGTTCGTTTAATTTTAATCTTTCCAGTATGTCTGATATATCCTTTTTATGTCTTTCCACGTTCTCTGATCCAATAATTATATCATCGATATAAACACTAGGGTGTAGCGATGTATACATTGTATACAGTAGGTTGTGTACTAATTTTACTTTTCGTTTGAGTAGACTTAAAAAACCGCTAAGCGAGTCACATAATTAAATGGTAAAAATTTTTTTTTTAAAAGACAATTTTTAATTTTGCCTTTAACGATTTAAAGGGCGCGGAAACCCATTTCAATTAATATTCAATTAATTGTATTTTTTAAGCATTAAAATATTAAGCGTGTTGAACATACGCGGTAAAATAATTTTTGTTATATTTATACCGCCTTTGCCCTTGTTTGTGGTACTTTATAACTCGAGGTACATACTGGTTCTTCATTCTTAATACGGACCTTCATCTTCATTTAATCTATTTTCTTTTCCTGTCTCTATCTTTTTTTTCATTTCCTCTATACTTTTTATAGATTTTTTTATTTGATTGAGGCATTACAAATTTTTATTATTTTTAGTAGTATAAATGTAAATTAAAAATTTCAAAATGGCAAGTTAATTAAAAAAAGCGACACTAAAATTGACACTAAAACTATATATATATATATATATTATTCTAAGTGCAATACTAGTTTATCGTAGCTGGTTAACGTTATTTTAAGTCGTTCTTGAATTTTGGGCACGGTTTGCGATTTCTTTTATACAGTAGATCTTGAAAATGTTTGAAATCCAAGTTTAATCATGATAGAGTTGGTGATAACTACAGTTGAGAGCACATAATACCCATTTGTTTCGGAGATTGCAATAATATCATCATACGTTAAAATTAATGGAATTGATCCCCTTGTCATCACTCGAAGTGCTTATACTAAGGATCCCAGCTGAGTAGTAGATTGCAAGCAGTAGATTTATTCGTTACCATAGTAAATATAAATATTGCAAATTT
>JAUZND010003069.1:0-12476 GCA_034780555.1 Coelogynopora nodosa
TTTTTTCCTATCTCTTTGCTTAACTTTTTCTCTGACTTTGAATGTATTTATTACAGATATTGTCATTAAATATATATTATACTATACTATAGTATACTATAGTATGTATGTATGTATGTATGTATGCATGTATATGTACATGTGATATAAACAGTATAAACAAACAATACAACAACTTTCAATAAATTATTTAAAGATTATATATCTTTGCGACATAATCACCCACCATTTTGTAATGATTATTTGACAACGTCTCACTTTAGATTTAATAAATTTTCGACAAGTTTGTCGTGTAATTGAATTCCACTCCCTTGTGATTGCCATTTTAAGTTGTTGTATGTTTTTACATTCTTGACCTTGGATTCGTTCACAAATAATTGCCCAAATTTTTACAATTGGAACAGGGTTAAAACCACATAAGTTAAAACCTGAAGCGAATTTGTCGCGCATGCACAATCCGCCATGGTTTTGAGCTTCGATTCTAGAATGGCTCCCAATTATGTAATTTTTAGTGTTTTAAATTGGACTCAATCGAATTATTTTCTAAAAGTCAGTATTCACCAATCTTTGTCATTTGCATCCCGGCACTAAAGGATCTGCTACGAAATTTGTTAAGAGCCATTGGGCATACCTGACACGCATACCCAAATGTCTGCTTTGATCTTGCTAGAATTTCTTCTGTGGTATGCGCAAATTAGTATTACGTAGACATCTACGAACATATCCTAATGACGTTCTGAGTGTCTCTGCAAGCTCTTCTTATAGATCTGCCCCTCAGATTCATGACAAAATCAACGATTGCCTTTGTTCGAAGGCATTTGTTGCTGTTTTCATGATCCAGGTTTACTATTGCAATTACCATTTGCCCGTGCTTTTATTAAATTCCTGTGGATACAACTTAAGACAGTTGCTTTTCTCTGCAAATGAACATTGTCATGTTGCGATTTTATAATTTCTGTACATATTCTTTTCTTTTCAAAAATTGGATGTACTAAATGTATAGATTCACATAGTCCCCTTTTTAAATATGCACACAATTTCTCGTAGGTTGTTTGGCTGAATTCCTGACGTCAATCTGAAACCAATATTAACCAAGCCATTAAAAAAATCATGAATGACTGCAAAGAATTTAGCCTAAAAATTAACGGAAGCAAAACTAAAGTCCTGCTTATCACTAATTACTATTACTAGCCCAGAAATGCACAGAAAGAAATCAAAATTTTATATTTTATCTTTAAGGAGAAACTGAACTAGTCATTTAAGATTTTTCGCTTTACGAAAGCCAACTGGCCGACAACTTCCCCTTATTAGCCAACTTAGAGGTATCATCGAAATACATTACCCAGTAAACTAACATTATGAAGCAACAATACCCAGGGTATTCGAGTAAGCTCCCCTCTTGGTGATTGGTATGGACAGTATCAAATTCTTTAAAACAGTTTACTATCCTAACAATAACCCAAAAGAATCGCTTTAGTAAAACGAACCAAGCTAGCTGCTTCAAATAAATTCCATATGCTTCATGAAATGATTCCTGTGCAATTATTTAGATCTCTCCTACTCCAACCAGTTTGTCGATCTAGCAGAATACTTAATACTTTTTATTCCGTTTACTACAAACCCGTATCAATGACAGCTTTGGTTAGATAAGTTACATCGTCGGCTAGGGTTGATGGTGGCGAAAACCGCTTCGAGGAATGCGTTATCGTCGGAAGAAATTTCGGTAGTATTAGCGACTGATTTTTTTTGTGCATTGCTTGAAAGACAAAGCGATGCCCAATGGCCCTTTTTCACACAGGATTTACAAATTGAGTTGAGGACAGGGCAAGTAGTTCGTTTGTGCCTGTCTTATCCACACCAACCACATGTGTCGAACTGTCTTAGAGCCTTGTAGTGTAAAACAGTCCCTTAGTTACGTCGTGGTGTAGTACAATGTAGTATAACCTAAGTTAGGGCCTATAGCACGATGTAGAGATGAAACAAAAGTAGGCTTTTATTAACTATGGAAAACCAAGATGCAGTTATGAGCAGAGAAGGGATACATGGAAATATATGGTATACTAGTAATAGTACATAAAAGCAGAATGAGACCATCTAAATTATTTAATAATTTTATATAGAATTCTTTCGCCTGGCTCCAGAATTCTATATAAAATCATAAAATATCACTCGCTGCGCTCGTTATTTAGCTTGTCTTATTCTGCTTTTATGTACTATTACTCTACTAAGATCAGAATTAAAAAAATTAGAATAAAACCAATTTAAGAAGAAAATCTTTTAAAGAAAAACTGTTATTATTATCGGAAAATCAAGATAAATAAAAATTGAAAATTTAATAAATTAAGATTAAAATTTAAAAAAGAATAAAACAAAATAAATAAGAAAATCTTAAAAAAATTAATAGAAACTTATAATATGATTGGAAAATCAAAATAAATGAAAATAAGAAATTAATAATATCAAATTTAAAAATAAGAATTTAATAAATTAAGAAGAAAATCTTTATAAAATGAATAAAAACTCTTGCTATGATAGGAACTTCAAGATAAATAAAATTAATAATTTAAAAAGAATTTAATGCTGAGAACAAAATTTAAAAATAAGAATAAAACAAAATTAAGAAGAAAATCTTTAAAAAATGAATAGAAACTCTTGCTATGATCGGAAAATCAAGATAAATGAAAATAAGAATTTAAAAAATTAAAAATAAAAAATTAAATTATATTTTAAAAACAAGAATCAGCTCAATTTCCAAGAACAATTTGAAATTGAATAAATAAATAAGAAATCTTTTAAATTTACTTGAAGTCAACAAATAACTAAAATTAATGTATTTCTAAAATAATTTAACAAATTTATTTCACTATAGAGATAATATGTAAATCCATTAATTATGCAAAGTAGTTATTCATTTATGCTGATGAAATGGCGTAGGTACACTACCTGGAAAAATTTACTCCCAAAACTAATTAATTATTCAAAGTAGGTTTCTCGTCTGCGCTGTGATGACATTGGATCAATAGCAGAAATGATGAATCATTTCTGTATCCAAGGAGACGAACATCGATAGAAAGCGGTTATATTACTGCATTTTAGGCGTTGCCGTTCACTTCTCATTCATTCAGCGTTCACCTAGGTTTTGTTTGCAATAATTCCTATTTAAATGGCGGCTAAAGAAGATACTATTTGAAAACCCTGTGAATTGTTCAACGATATTAAAACAAAGTATGTAAGGGAAGAAGAATGTTTTGACTTTGATAACGATTTATCGAACATATCCTCAAATTTCGTCATTGATTAATTTAAATGCTCCTGTTCCGATGGATGTAGATACTGTGGTACCATTATTAACTAATACAGAGCAAAAACAGAAAAAAATTAAGTCCCTGCATAATTCTATCAATTTTGCGGATCCTCCTGCAAATTATCCAGCCAATCCGGTAAGCAATCCCGAAGAAACAAAAGCTGAATTTTTATTGTGTAATAATTACCAACACTTGTCTTCAAAAAACAATATCAGGAATAAAATCCGTATGGGATTTCTCATTAAATTTATTACGCGAAAAAAAGACTATGACATAAAAACGACATATAATTCTTTGTGTCAAAATATCAAAATGTCAATTTCTGAGATATACTTTGCTATTAAATTGTCCAAGATATCTAAAATCCATCCAATTATCCGACATTTCTGTATTCCCATTAGGATCTTGAAGAGTAAAATGCGCTTAGTTAAAACAATTTTAAATGAACCTAAAGCTTATTTCATGGTGCGCATTGAAGGAAATTCAGTTATTCCACCAATTCAGAATACTGTTCCACATTCACCATCATCTCATGATTCTTCTATAATAGATCTTTAATTTTTTTCGAACTAAATGTACACTTTCTGTGGAATATGTGACAATTTAGCATTTATTATTGTGTTATATTTGTTTTAACCCCGCGAGGTGAATTGAACTATTTTTTTAATGAATGTTTTTTCAATTTTCATGTTATAATTTTATATTAACCATTTACCTATTATAAACATGTTATTTAATAAGAATATTATATTATTCTAAGACTTTTTTTATTAATGTTGACTTCAATAAATGTTTTTAAATTTTTTATATATTTTTCTCATTAGTATAGGGTTGGTCGATCCGAATCTAATTTTTTTTGTACAAAAAAAATAAAAGGCAGTATTTATTTTAAAATATGATATTTATTTAAAAAAACATCATTAGTAGTAAGTAAACACGATGTCTGATACACTTATTTTATTTTTAGATAAAAAAATGAATAGTAATGAGTTAAAAATGTAGCAATAAAAAATTACCTTGTTTCCTTGTTTCCTGACGGATATCACTTGCCTGGACATAGTTTCACTGGGCCAGGAACCAATTTAGATAAAAGACTAGATGAAAACAATATTCCATTACCAGATTCGAAACCTATAAATCGAGTTGATGCAATTTGTTTAAAACATAATATTGCTTATAAAAATGAAGATATTTCAGCACGACATGAAGCTGATCAAGTAATGATTAACGATTTAAAAAATATTCAAAACTCCTCTTTTCGAGAAATAGTACAAATAGCATTAATTGTTAGAATTCTTCAAGCTAAAATGAAACTTGGACTTATGCAAATAAAATCCACAAACAATTTCGAAAAACTAAAGATTTTTTAAAAGTAAAGGTTTTTAATGAAAATGGTATACATTCTGCAGACCTTGTTTTTATGCTAAATGATCAAGGTTATAAAGTTATTTTAGTAAATATAGACTTATTTACAAGATTCGTCTGGTGTATACCATTAAAAAATAAATCATCATTATCTGTAAAATTAGTTTTTGAAAAAAATTGGACTAAAAATAGTGTAACTTCGTCTAATTTTCCAAAAAAAATTATGGACCGACATTGGAATATATTTTTTTACAATAAAATATTTAAATCTTACTTAAAAGAAAACAATATTGAAATATATTCGACATTTAACGAAGGGAAAGCAGTCGTCGTTGAGGGAGTTAATATAACTTTAAAAAAAATATTGTATAATTTTTTTTACAGAAAACAGAAAACAAAAATGGTTAAAAATATTACCAGAAATTGTAAATTATTATAATAATAAAATACATTCTTCAATAAAAGAAACTCCATTTAATGCATATAAAAATCCTGAATCAATAAAAAAAGTAGATATAGAAAATAATTCAGATTAATCTTTGCACAAAAAAGCTAAATTTAAAATTGGAAATCGTGTTAGAATATTAAAATATAAAAATAAATTTGAACAGGGTTTCAGAGACTATTGGACTTCTGAGGTCTTTGTTATATTTAGAGATAATCAAACTAATCCTATAATTTATGAAAATAAAGATCTAGAAGGTGAAAATATCCTTGGAAAATTTCATGTAAATGAATTACAGAAAACAGATTTTTAAAAAGAGTTAATTTTTTTAGCTGAGTCTTCGACTTCTAAGCAGCTTTCGGCTAATACTAAAACTAATATAATATTTATCTCTATCTATTTCAGTATATGAACCAGTTGCATTATTCTTAGAAACTGATTTAATTCCTTTAAATTTTAATGAAAATTTATTTTCCTCCTGCATATAAAATTACTAATTTAATTATATAATTTCCGAAACTGCCGCTTGATTCAAATTTTATAATTTTATTTGTAAAAGCTTTTGTCATTATAGCACATAAATTTTCCATTTAATTCAAGATTTGCAATTAAATAACTCCATTCCCTTATTGAAAACTCTATAGATTTATTGAGTAAAATATGACAAGATCTTTCTGAAGATTTTAAACATTGTAATTTTAAATATCTTTTATTCGTTGCATCAAATTCAAACGTAGGATCTGAGAGATTTTTTAAAATTTTTATTTTTCATATCTAAATCAATTTCTGTTTTAATTGGACTTGAATCAATATTATCTAATTTATAATCAAAATACTGTTTGTTCACAGCATCGAATTGGTGCACTGGCGTGGAGAGAAATTGAATATTATTCATATTCATATTTAAAGTGCCTTTTATGCGATCACCTGATTCATTAATATATCTTTGATCATTCAATGTTGAAATTTTATTTTTTTCATTATTATTTGTAACTGTTGCACAAATTTTATTCGTTAACATTTTTAAAGTAAAAAAAAATTTAAAAATTAAAAAATTAAAATTAAAATACTGTAAATGGAAACTTTTAAAACTTTTTCGGATTTTACAAAATATGTATACGGATAAGATGCAATAACTAATTTTCAGCTGATTTCTTGGGCCAAACAGTTAAAAATCAAACCTTTTTATTATTTAATGAGAGATGAAAATAAAACTCTTAAAAATAAAAATAAATATTTTCCGATCGTAAATATTCATAATTCTGATCAGAGAGGAGTTCATCATTCAGTTTTATATAAAAATGGTAATGAATTTTATTTCTTTGATTCGTTTGGATTAGATCCTACACATGAAATTATTAATTTAAAAAATATAAATTATAAATTAATTTGTTCTACTTTTAAAATTCCGGAAAGTAGAGAAAGAAACTGTGGGGAATTTTCTCCATGGATTTTATATAAATTAAGCAAAGGAGAAGATTATAAAAATATAGTTTTAAATCTTTTTGAAGAAAAAAAACTTATCTTAAACTTGCTTCAAATGAAGTTGAATCGTGAGGATTTCCTCCTTCACCGAAATCGATTTTATTATCATTTCAGTCAATAATTATTATTTAAATATTCTGAATAACATTTGTATTTATCGGTAAATAGATAGGTTCATAAGGTCTTTCTATAATTTTATAACCGATAGGAACAGAAAACGAGAAAATTGAAAAAACCAAATTCTTTTGATCTTTATTGAAATATCCACCGTTAATTAAATTACATTGAATATGTATAGAATTAATATTATTATCAATATTAGCCATATTTTCTGCAGTATTACTAGCTTCTTTATAAATCTTTGCATTAAATCCTAAGATTCCTCTTAATAAATTTCTATATTAAAATCTACTTGTCTATTTTATTTTAGTAATAGTTAGTTGGAGCAAATGGAATGAATTATGTATTGGAATCTCCAATTGCTGCATTAATATATTTTATTTGATATGAACCAGGAGTTATAGTTATAGTTTTTCATATTCTTCCATCAAAATATTACAATTTATTATTTTCTGGAGTTTTATTATTTATAGTATTATTAACTGAAAAATAATTTAAACTTAATTTATAATTTCGTTCTTTATTTAATTCAATGGGAGCTCGGAAATTAATTCCTTGTTCTAATTCTTTTTCTGTTCCTGATAAAATAAATAATTCTTCATATTTATAATTTATATTATTTGATATATTTAATAAAGATTCCTCCATTTAAATTTAAAAAAAATTATTAACATTTTTTTAAATTAAATTAATTTAAATAAAATAAATCATAAAAAATAAAATTGAAATTAACTGTTTTTTCTTAATTTAAAAAAAATTTCTTTTAACTAAATAATTTAAATTGTTCAATATTTATAATTTTCTTTTCTAATAATCTTTTTAAAATAGCATTAATCTCATTAGAACTAGAATTATGTCCTTCTTTTCTAGCTGAAATTAAAATGTTTAATCTATCAAGTAATTATTTTTTATTATGTGAAATAATTATTGTAGAAGCTTCTGCTGTATTTAAGCTGGAGGATTTGTCTAATCCATCACTAATGTTTAAACTCTTAATATGTTCTATTTCTTCTAAACGTTGTATTTTATTCTCTCTTTTTCTTGTTTTAGGTTTTTCTTTTAAGGCTGCAAGATTTTGTTATAATTTCTTTATTTGATCATCATATACTTTAAGATAAGTAAATAAATGACGGTTTGGTTTAGTAGATATTTTGGAACAAAAAGTTTTATAAATTTTTATATTTTCTTTTTTTAATTGTTATAATTTTCTTCTCCTTTAAGTAATTTAATAAAACCTTCAGTTAATAAAAATATCATTAGTATCAATTATTTTTAGATAATTTAAACCCTGATCTTGTTCTAAATCCAATATTTTATTATTTACTTTTAAGTTTTCATCGGAAAAAGATGGAATAAGCCATTCATAATTATCTTTATTAAGGCCAATTGTTAATGATTTTAAATATGCTTTTTTTTCAAAATAAGAATCATCAACTATTATTTCATTACAATTTTGAACATCAAATGTTGATTTTCCAGATTATTATTCTGATTAAGATTTAAAATTGCTTGATTTTCTTTATCTTTAATAGCTAAAGAATTACTAATTACAGGAGCATAACATTCTTCTAATTTTTCTTGAATTCCTAATTTCATTAATTTATCATTATAAATAATTCGTTTAAATTTCTTTCTTTCTTTAGTTAAATTTTCTAGTTTAGTAATATATGAATCAATATGAAATATATCACTCATTTTATAAAAAATAAAATATTTAATTTTTATATCTTGAATTTCTTTTTCTAAAAAAGTTTTATTTTCTTCTTCAGTCATTTATGTTTTATTTTATTACCGTTTTCATCCTTATCAAAAGTATTATATGTTATATTTTTGGAGATAATTTTTCGAAAAAATTATGAAAAACTTCAAAACTTTTATTAATAGTTTTTTAAATCTTTATTCATATCTTTTAATTAATATTATTATCTGTAACATTTTTATTGCAAAATGATTTATGAATTCCAAATATTTTGTCTACTTCTTCTGGTGACAAAGAAATTTTCTTATTTGTTTGCATTTTTAATTAGAAATATTAATTATATGTTTAAAGAAATTTATTTCATTAATTTTTTTAATCTCTTTCAAAGATTCCGATTTTAACTCTTTCATTCATTGGTTTCTTAATATTCACAAATACGTAATTATATTCATCTGGAAAATAACTTTGTTTTTTACATCATTTCTTAAATTCTTCTTTATCTATTCCAATATTAACATTTTGAATTATTTGACTTAAGTTTCTATCATTTAAGCTGAAAAAAATAAAACAGTTAGCATTTTTACGTATAAATGTTAAATCGATTCCATAAAAACATTGAAATACATAAATTGAATGAATATTTCTTTGTCTTCCTTTTGTAAAGAAATCTTTTTGAAGTTCTTGGTTTTTATTTGTAACTGTATCATCAAAAATACATAGATTTTTTATTTGAATCTACTGTTTCAAGATCAAAAGAAGAATAATAAAATTTATTTTTATTCCAGTAGATTTTTTTAGGATTTACTTGATTAATTTTTTCTTGAATTATATCTTCAATTTTATATTCTTGAAGTTCTTCGTCTTCATCATATAAATTGAATAAGATTTGAATGTCTTCTTTATCTAAATAGGCCTACACTAATCCTTTAAGAAATTGATAATATGATTGATTTTAAGTAATTGTATAAATTAAAAGATTATTAAAATCTAATAAAAAAATTCTTGTAAGCATCTTGAAAACAATGTAAGTTTTTCCAGATCCAGAACATCCAATGCAACACATTAATAAAGGATTAGGAAATATAGAAGAATGACAAATTTTTAAATTTTTTTAATTGATTTTTTACTGAGGATAAGAAGATAAATAAAGTCCATTTCCCGATTTTTCTATTTTAATTTTATCAGTTAATGAATAAAGTTTAGATTTTATTGATTTTAATTTTTAATTTTTTTAATAAATTCTTTTACTCAGCTTGCTGCGCTCGCTTTTGCTGTTCCATTATAAGGATTCAAAGTTAAACCTTGTCCTTTTTTCTGGATCTTTTACTGTAACTTATTCTATTTCTTTATTATGACGAATTATTATTTTATCTTTTTCTGTTTTTTCTTCATTAATTATTTTATTTTCTACTTTATCTAATTCATCATAAAGTATATCAATAAAATCAGATTTTATTCTTTCAAATTTGTCAATTGATTTTAATGTTGGCAATTCTCCTATTTTTAAATTGTTTTTTTGTAAAAACTCTCATATTAGACCATTCAATTTTTCTTCTTCTTCATCTTCTTCCCAGAAATATGAATCTGGGGGATAAAAGTAATTTGATATAATTATTCCTTTATAATTTTCAGGAATATAAATTATTTTTGTGTAGTCAAGCCAAATATCAATGAATTATTCTGTCTTCATGTATTCATCTAGATTTAATTTTTCCATTTTATTAAGTATTATTTTTATTAAAATTATTTTATAGAAATATTTTTATAGATTTTTTTTTATAGAAAACATTAATAAAAACATTTTTCTATTCTTAATCTATTCTAACTAATTTTTTATCAATTACTTTGATAATATGTTCTGATTCACATAAAAATAGACAATAGCCATTGATTTCCATAGCTGAAGACTTTTGTATGTTAATAATTAGCGAGCAGCCACTTCTAGTTAATTCAGCTGAAAGTGCACTCAAATCAATGCAAAATATAGGAGAATTATTGATAAAACTATTATAATCATATTGAGCTATGATTCCAAAATGTAAACACATCTCAGTATACAAATGATGAATTTCATTATAATCAATTAGATTTGGATCAATTACTATATTATCTTGAGGATATCTGGTGTTATTTAATCTACATAACTGCTGGAAATATGCCAGTCAAGATGTTAAGCTGTAAAAGTGTACCTGGGAATATTCACTCGTTTTAAAAATGTGAATTTTATATCTTTTGTTAATGATTTCAATAAATTAGTTTCTACTTCAATATCTGGGACTATGGAGGGAATATGAAGCTCTAATCTACTAATTACTAATTTTGCATTAGTTCCTGTTACTCCATAAAATATAGATTTATCTGAATTTTGTCTTGAGAGATTTACTTTATAAGGAAGATTTATTGATAGTTTTTTGCGTTTTAGTAAGCCGAACAAGGGGTATAACGGCCAATTTACTGAACCTCCATTTTTTAATAGAGCAACTAATTTATTATAAGTATTTAATCTTTTAATATATCCAGTATTTAAATCTTTATCATTTAATCTTTTAACAGCTTCAGTTAATTCTGCTAAAGTTGGAGCAACTCCTGCTTGTGCAATGTCTTCAACAAAATTTACCAATTCCTGTATCAATTTGCCATCCAGACTGTTGATTAAAATCTTTAGGATATAAAATACTCTTACGAACAGAATCGAATATTCCGGGATCATTTATAGTTTCTATTTGATTGATTTAAACCAGCATAGAGCACAATTTGACTAAATAAATAAGGAAAGAAATTATTTTGTAAAGTTATATTTCCAGGCAAAGCATTTCCTGCTTCATTTGTAATCTGAAAATCACATCTAAAATATGATTTGATAAAAGAAAATAACTTAATGTATTATTAACTTCAAAACTTTAAATTTTGTGCAGACCCTGTTGTTGGAGCAATAATTATATCATCTTGTTTTTTTCTTTTACGATAATAAGAATCTTTTTCATATAAATTAAAAATATTTTCTGTTTCCATTGTTAGAGAAAATAAAATTAATAAAATTAATCTTTTACATAATTTTAAATCCTTCTCCTTTAGCTAGCGGATGATAAGCTTTCTTAGTTTTTTCTTAAATTTGTTCTTTTAATTTATCTTGTAAATCTTTTTTTTCTTCTTTTATTTATTTATTTTTCTTTCTTTTTCTTTTTCATTTTCATTTTCACTTATTTTATTTAATTCTTTTAATTGATCAGATTTCTTAATAGTTTTTTTAATAACTGAAGATTCAGATGATGATTCTGAAGATGGAACAGGTGATACTTCTTTTGTTTATTCTTCTTTTTCTTAAAAAAATCCATATCCTCTTCTTTCGTGAGGAAAAATGAAAGGCATTTTTATGTACAAAAATAAAATAAAAAGTAAGGTAAAAATTAAAACTAAAAAGGAAAAAAAAAATATATATATATATATATAATTTTTTAACACTTAAAATAAACTTTTTAAAAATACCCTTTTTATGGCAAATAAATTTGGCACAGAAAATAATTATGAAATAAAAGAAGAAATAAAAAAAGAAGAACCTCTTGATTTAATTTTCCCGTTTCTGCTTTGGAAAGATATTATAACTATAAATTTATCTACGATTCATATTTCCTAACATTCTGGACATCAAGCTTCTATTTTACTAGAATTAAATTAGTAGATGATCCTTATAGAAAAAAAGATTCTATTGAAGGCGCAAAAGATTTAATGCTTAGAGTAGCTATACTCAACAAATGGTACATACCAATAAATGTAGAATAGCTTTTAATGAAAGATCTTTTATTTCTTCTCAATTTAGATATACTAATACATTCACATTTTTTGTTTTAACGAAAGGAGAAAAATGTTTTTTATAAGTGAAAATGGCAAATGGGATATAATTTAAAATTGATAATCCCACCAAAAAACCAGCTGAGGGTCCTAAGTCCCGCACCTAATTAAGTTTCTACTGTATCACTTTTGGTCAACTTCTACTTTCGGTCCGTTTTGGTTTTGTGTCCTGGATAATGGCTTTAATTAACATATAACCACTACAGGC
>JAUZND010003070.1:0-12476 GCA_034780555.1 Coelogynopora nodosa
AAATCGGCCAATAGGAAGCCATAGCAACCAAAAATCAAATACTCGATTCTGATTGGCTGAAAAATTTTCGAAATTTTGGCGCGAAAAAAAATTTTATTATTTTTTTTTTTGCGTGGGCGGAGGGGGGGTAGGGGGGGGTGAAGTAGAAAGACACCTTCCATACTACTTATGTTATTTTGAATGTGAAACAGTTAATATAATAAAATCAGATTTAACAATTATTGTGAAGATAACTTTAAATTGTATATTTTAATTTTTAATAGAAATGTCCAGATAAAGTGTATGAAAAGAATTTTTTACCGGGATATTGAAAAGTGGAAGTTTGATTGTGGATAATTTAAAAAAATGTTATTTGCTTTCGATAGCGGATAAATGTATTCATTTTAAATTATTATTATAATTTTAAAATTTAGTTGCATTTGGGTATTTTTATTAATTAAAAATGTTCTTTCGTTTACTATCCTACTAACTATATAGCAAATGATTATAACATATAATTCGCACTGTAATATATAATCCATAAATAATATACAATCATATTTCATTTTTTCTGTTCTATATATTCTGGTTTAACTTAATATTATAAGGATTATTTTAATTTTTAATGTTTACTATTAAAATTTACATAGTGTAAAAAATGTAATCCCTGATTCAGAATATTAGAATATTGTTGGTCTTATTGGAATTTTTATTCTTACGAATGCATGGGCACCATGATAATTTTTATACAATGAAATAACATTTAATACAAATATACACTCTTTCATCATTAAAAATTGCATTAATTGATCTGAGACTAACCTAACATTTTAATAAAAATTAATCCCTAGAAAGTATGAAATTCGAATGTCCTGACCGTAATAATTTCCCCTTTCGTATTCAAACTGTTTAAATGTCTATTTTTTCAAGTTTCGTACCTTCAGAGTACTTTTTTTTTATAGTGAAGGTCTAATTAGTAGACTGACAGCTCATTGTTGAAGATTGGAAACAATTTTGCAGTGCGTCTCAAATGGCCATACGTCCTGATAGGATATAGGCGTTGAATGTGTATTTGTTTTTCTCCTTAAATCTTATATATTAATTTTTTTTAAATAACAATATCTAAAATTTATACATTTTCTGGTCCATAGGGGACTTTACTGTCCTAACCAGACTGCTGGGAATATCTTGAACTAAAGGGGATATTATGCCAACGACAAAATAATTTATAGTTAAGTCAGAAATATAGCTGCACTGTCGACTTGGTCATTATATGATAAACATCTTGGTTAAAAATGTATTGTATAAAACACAGTCTCAACCTTTATTGGTTTTCATTAGTCCGGAAATTATAAAATGATGGTCAAGCAATTGTCCAATAGATGAGATGATAAGACTTTAAGTCATTAGCCATGTTTAATGTATAAATAGATAAAATGATTGAGTGTAAATAATTTCAAGAAAACATAAGTCAAATTGAGTTTAAAATTTAATTATATAAAAAAATCGTTATTATTTACAATAAATTATTTATTATTAATTAGTTTCAACCAAATTATTTGCACTCTGTAGTTTTACATGTTTATTTATATACATTAAACTTATTGGATTCGGTATAATCATGCATTTATTTGTTAACATCATTAATAACTCCATTCTACTTTTAAGTGTCTATTTAAAGTTTAGAGGATAGTTTTACAATGTAATGTATTTATATGTGTTAGTTTCTTCTATTTAAATGTTAACCAAACAAATATTAAAATCATGAATATTGGAAAAATATGAATTTTTAATAACAAATAACATTGTTCCAATTTTATGATCTTTCAAACTTACGATAAAGTATATAATTAATTTATGTTTGTACCATTTAAATATTTATTTGCTCATATAATATAGTAGGTATAGTTTTAACAAGGTTTCATCTGCAGTGTGCATGGTTTTTCTCTCTGTTTCATATAATGGAGTTTCACATAATATAATAGCAGGCAAGCAATATTTCTGTCACTATTAAATTTTAAATGTATTTTTTGTCCATAAAATAATTATCTACACAATAGATAGATCAATTGGTTTATTGCTAAACTTATTCCTAATAAATGTGGGTTCAGTTGGATGCATAAATATAACACCATCTAAATATAGTTCAATTAGACTCACCTATTTCTGTCAGTCATGAAATCAGTCCCCAAGTACCAAACTAAACTATACTTTTCTCTGTGGCAATAATTGTGTCAGGAAATTTCAACTAATTAACGTCGATCACAAATGCACCAATTGCACCAGCAAAATGCTGTTTCTTAAGTGTATTACTATTTTCCAATATGGTCTATTTCTCGACCAAATCCCAAGAAATTTGGGGGAAATTTTTTTAAAAAAACAACAATTTTATAGTTAGTAATGTTGTCTCAATCATAACAATAATGTCAACATCCAACAATGTTTGATGATGAACCGAGACTGCTTTATCAGATCTGGAAACATTCTTGGGAATCAAATAATTATATATTTAATTTATGGAATAACATGCCCGGTATGGAATGTATTGAACATGCTATACTAATTAAATGTAAACATCGAAGTTGAAAAACAAGGAGGAAAGCACTAATTTCTTTGTTCATTTAATGCTTCAAGCATAGATTTTTAATGTGTAGATATTATATCTACATGATACGACTTGTATATATAGGCCTACTTTGGATCTTTCCATAAATAGAATACAAGTCTCAAAATATGACATATAAATTAATAATATTATGTTTCATTTATACAGATCTATGGCGAGGGAAAGTTGATTAGCATTTTATATTACCAAAAATATTCATAGTGAATATTAGTCTCCAATTTTTTCTTTTTATAAAATTCAAACCATAAAATCTGCTGTGTTAAAAAATCACCTTTCAGATTTTTAAAATATCTTTTCCTAAATATATAAAATATGCATAATCATGCAAGATCAAATTGTGTTCCTACTTATATAATGTATTTTCAACTTCTGGCACGTTAGGTTAGACAACCATAATTTCTATACCTTCGGGAAAGTATTTAGAAGTCTGCTCCAAAATTATAATGTACAAACCAAATGAATTGTGGTTTCGAATGTTTCACATGTACGCTACCAATTTATTACTTTATAGATATTTATGGCATTTGAAAAACGATGTAACACAATCTAAAAACTTGCAAACATTTTGGCGATAGTCTTTATGGGACTTCTTATTTGTTATTAAATTATAGTTAGGCATAGATTGGCCATTTGTTTTCATAATACGTGAAGTATGGCTACGCTAATTTAGGAAAAGAGATATAATAAAACTATCTATTATGAAACAAATGGTCCGCATTTAACAAAGTTTTATATGGAAGGTGTAATATTTTCGTAAAATGTAGCTTATATAAAATTCCGTGTTGGTTAAAACATAATATTTTGTTTTATTGACTTAACTTGTTATATAATATTTTTATCCTCTTAAGTATAATTTAGTTTGAAAACTAATGTATACTGTCACCTACTTTTATGATAACATTTATAAATGCATACTTATGTACAAAGACAATTTAGGTTATATGGTCCGGTTACATTTCCGATTTCTATAAGTTTTTACATAATTCAACTAATTTATGTAAAATAAATAATGCATAAAAATTTAATTATTTTTAAAAGATTAATCTACTCTCTTCCTTTATTTTACACATGTTAAGTATATGAACTATTTTTCTAAACAATACTTAATTATATATGATACATAAATATAAACCGAATATACCTTGCTTATTTCTTTTTGCCCACTACTTCATAATATGATTTGGTGATCTCCTATAAATTGCCAATATATAGTTTAATTGGTTGTATATAGAAAATTAATTTGTTCAAGTTTTGTACACATATATATGTTTATAATAAAAATATAGAAATACTACTTGTTTAAATGATTATATTACATAAGAGTGATATTAAAATTGTTAGTTCTAACCAACCGACTGATAATTATTTACAAAAAGCTGATGTTATAGGTGTCTATTTATTTTCAATAAATTTAACTAAATGTAGCCTCTCAAAAAATTATGAATAGTTTAATTTTTAAATTATGAGCAAAACAAAATTCGTTATTATCATGACTGAAATAACTTCATCAGTAATAGTTACGTAAAAAATGTCATCATTGTTAATTCCTTAGCATCTTATTATTAAGCTTTTTAATTTTTGTAATATTTATGTTTTAATGGTTCATCCAATATATTTGACTTTTTCTGTGTTTTGTTGATGGTGATATAAATATATATGTTTGTATTGTATAGACTAGAATATATTCTCTTTAGGCCGTTATTGAAACCATGTCTTTAACAACATAGTTCATAGATTGTTACCTATATTACACTTATAATTTGTTACGTCTGTATTATTTTACTGGTTCAAGTTCTGTGTTTTATTATTTTCGATTACGAAAGGCAATACGCTCTATGCATATAATATAGTATAATTACTAGTATAAAAATACCGTCTAGGATACTATGTCATTAACTAAAACTCGACTGTTCGCTGTTAAGTTATTTAATTAACTTCTAGATTATGTAGATAAGTAAGTAGGCATCAAGTTTATTAGTTATAATTATGGGACAATATTAAAAGCCAACATCAAACGGCCATGCCGCTCCTACTATTACATTTGATTTGTTCATAAAAGTGTAAAATATTATATGAGTTGTGATAATTGATAACTTTTTTTAGGTCTAGATAATAAAAAGGTTACTATTTATATTCTGTCTAGCGGTGAAACATTACCGTTATCATAATAATAATGGAAGTTTTTTTAATTTTTATACTGAATTATTAATCATTGAAGATTTTTTTTACTATTCTCCTATTTCGACCATATTTAAAATGAGTGCGAATTCATAAAAATTGGGAAAGATTTAAATGAATTCGGTCAAAGTACAATCAATTCAGTAAGGATTCCTATTTGTTGAAAATGTCAAAAATCAATTAAACATTTTTCAACCATATATCACCAATTACGCTAGCATTAGTCAAAAACTAATTAATATATTGCTTCGTGTACATATAAAGATAAACGTGCAATATCAGTTTATAAGAAATATATTTTATAATGAAGTTTAACTTTGCATCCATATTTTCGAATTTTGTTGTATTAATTTAACTTATTTGATAAGGCATTAAAAAAGTCATACAAAATATATGTTCAGCAACGTGATTCGTTAAACATTTTATAAAATATTACTTACTTAATTTTAAGGTAATAAGTTTATGTTCAATTTAAATTTAATTCTGATAAATTATTTATGAAAAGATCTTTTTAAAATGATATACTCTATAATGTAATTATACCTAGGCCTATTACTGTGTCGCATATATATATATTTACTAATATACTCATTAATAGTTTCACATTAATAACAAGTATAATTTCAAAAGAAGATAATTCTTGTTTGTTGAAAGTAGCAACATTTTATTGTTAGAGTCTCTTTATATTCACTTGAAACTTTTTAACGTAAATTTATAACATAATTTGCAAAACTCAATTGATATTTCAATATTTCCTATCAAAATAATCTTACAACAACGAAGTCTTTTATTCTAAAAGTTTACCAGAACGAGTCAGTGAGTTAAAAACTAACATGCCTTATACTACTTTCAAATTAACTTTCAATGTTACTGGTGAAGTATGCAATTACATGAAATAAATATTAGCATATGATCTTTTTCGAAAATATTTTATATGTGTTTATCTTCGCTTTATTGCTTTGACTATGTACATCCACTCTAATAGCAACAAACAGTTCGGTGGAGCATGATATTTATTCGTTTCATTAAATATAACTTAGTCCCTCTTTCATTTAAAAAATGAATATTTTCCCATTCAATGTGTGTATAGAAGCGTGGCCGAAGTTCTTTAGCTTGTCTGCACGTACATTCTTTTCATATTCAGACTTGATAAAAAAGTGAAAAAGAACCACTTCAGTTCAATGAAAAACTTTCGTGACAGCATACTATACGTATATTGATCTATTATTGATTAATCTAACTAATTGTGAAGATTCTCAGTGTTACTTCAGCTTCGACGAATTATTGGATAGCATTTTTTCTCCCTTCCTACCCCTCTTTTTCGTTTGTGTTTTATAGTATACTAATATACTGCAACGAGAAAAAAACTGTTTGCGAAATATTTTTTTATGCAAGGCATTATGTTGTTAGCGTTATATTTCTCTGTTTCTATTCTCCATGCTAACCAATTTAAATTGAAAATTATCTTTCATTTGTGATGTTAAATTTAATAGTTTTGCAGTTTTTTCCTACATATATTTTGAAAATTAGAATTAAAGTCTGCTTCGACTCTATAATATGGTTGATATTCTTATGCAAATTAGAAACCATATCTCTGGACTGCCAGATATTTTCATCGTGGTTAAAAAAGTCTGAATAAAACCGCACCTCTAAAATTAGATTTATTGTTGAAGTCGGCGAATAGGCAAATATACAATAATTACAAATTTATTCTAAATTTTTTAGTATTTTTTAGGTATAATTTCATGGATAATTGCTTATATATACTTCATGTACATCAATAATAAAATATAATTAAGCGATAATAATCGTTTTAATTTTAATTTGTTTTAGAATATTTAGAATTTCTTAATTTTCAATATAATATGTATTTCCTTATTTTAGAATTATTGGTGATTGTTAGACCATCATTGGACTAAACATTTTTAACATACTGATTTTTAAAGAGCTTGAAAAATCTATTTTTGTTATGGGTCTAGTAGATAATGTATATTATATAATAATTTTAGCCGTAGGTTTTTTATTTATTTTATAACTGTTTTCTTTCGAAGACATCTTTAAGAACGTCACATCTCTGCACATTGCGTGTCAAATTACTAATTTTCTTTAGAACCTATTTTTCAGTGCAGGAGCATTTCTTCAATAAGTTTACACTTTTTACTGCAACTTACTTTTGATAAGGTCTATAAGGTCAGACTAAATGCGTGGAAAATAGAAGTGGGATGGCATGCTGTATTGTTACAGTATATATTAATTAACCATTTACGTACCTTTTTTGGGAACATAATATAAAAGTAACATACAAAAACATGTTTTAATAAAAATTTGTATTATTATTCTATATTTTATCTTTAATATTTAAATGCAACATTCATTTTTTGTACTTTTTATAACCGATCTCAAAAAGTCTTTATGACATGCACTCTCTGGTGGTTTATTATGTTTCTTCTCAACTTTTGTATTTGCTATGTAAACAATTATTAATCTGAGGCTAAATTACAAATTTTTTGAATAATTCACATCTTTCAAAATTTCAGTAAGTGTTGTACGTTCCAAAATCCGGACAATTATTTATTAGTGAAGCGGAGCAGAATATTCTAAAATTTGTCATGAATTAAACTATTCCTAAATATTTATATATTCTAGGTCAAGGTTCATCAAATTAATGTTGTTTGTTTTAATTGTTTTTAATAAATTTATAATTATAAAGTTTAACAGTATAATGGATATATATATATTTATTAATCATTTAGAAGTCATATTCATATTCAGGAATTGTTTATTAGAGCCAATTAATATATGTTTTGTAATATATAATTGCGATATTTATTAATTAATCATGGTTGAATTGTTATTTAATTTTTTAAAGGATTAACTACTATAGTTATTTCAGTTATCTATACACTTATGATGTAACAGTGTCACTTAGAAGAATGTTCTACTTCTCTGTATATGGTTTAAATTGTCTAAATAACGCCCTTAATTTACATTATTGTCATGTTATAAGTGTCTAAGTGCGATCAGTATTGTGGGATTGTTGGTCTATATAGAGCTAATGACAATTCGACCTTGAAACAGTATTACATTTTTTACTAATTTTCGGTAATTTAATAGAATAGTTTAGGATGTTGCACGTTGATTTGTAGGCTTATTACTACAAGGAATGGTGAATACCTTGATAGTGTTGTATTATATATGTATCAGGTGATTCCATAAAACTTAAAAAATTCCTATTTATATTTCATATATAATACAGTTTACAATAAAAATCAAGAGTATTCATGTTGAATAAATTCCACGTTTACCGTTTTCCGATCAGTATATGTAGGGAAATATTTAGTTATGACGAGTGATAATTTTAAACATGTCATTTTTTAAATTTCAAAATTTTAAAACAAAGTAATGTAATTTAAACAGTAATTTAATATAACAACTTTATTTGTGAATGTACTTTGTAAAAGTGATCTCTATCAGACTGTTTTATCTAAAGCATTTTTAACACGCTTTATTAGGAGCAGATAAATAAATTTATCTTTTTAGTCAATTATTATTCATAAGTTAATTATTGGTGCTGCATATTATTAATGGATGACTTGGGATCGCTTTTTCAAATTTTCTACCCTAAAGTTCAGCTGTTAACATGCAAGCTCATTGACAATTATTATCATTCTATATACCTCCAGCAGAATTGTTGCCTGACTGCATCCTCTTTTTAGCATCCAAACATAAATTTGTCGAGTTTGTAACTGGGTATTTCTGATGGATTATTATAATTAATTATAATAATATAAGTATATAAGTAATAAAAATTATATAAGTATATAGATCAGATTATTATTTAGCTAATTGAAGAACGTATATGTTTATAATTATAAATATAAACATATACGTTATTATAATATACTAATAAAAAATATATAATTTAGATACCTCATTTAAAAGGTTCCAAATAAAATTATTTCCGACATGTTTAGTTCGGCATTCTTTCACCGAGGAAAGAAACATGCGTCCATCTCAATTAAACGGTCTATATTATTCTTCATCTTTTTTATGTCAGCTTTAATTATACGATGCGCGATTTTTTAAACATATTATTTTATTCCACGCATAGCATTTTTTGAGCAAATAAGTTTTTAAAGGAAAAATATTAACGTTTATGTTTATTTTTGTCAAAAGCGTACATTTTAAATTTCTCACGCAATCAATTATTTTCATGGTGTTTAATGACTTATTAAAAATTTTGTTTCATCAATCATCCCTATACGAGAAGGTTGTCTTATTTCAGCTGAATTTCTTTTCCAATAAAAATATTCTCCCATTGAATTGAGAAGTGCCCTTCTCACATTAGTTACCTACTCAAAAAGTTTCAATAGTATAATTCATATTATTAACTTGTTATACAAGCAATATTCTATCAAGCAGGATAACTATTCAACGACACTGCAAAAGTAGATAATTATGTCGTATTTCTCGATAGATTGCACTCGTTCACAGTTTTTACGTTATAAGTATGTGCACTGTATGAACTGTATATAGCCAAGCTATTGTATGTAAAGCTTTATAATGTTTGACTGACAGTTTAATTGAATGGTATAACTGGAAGCACAAAGATCTTCGTTTCCTATTTTATAGTATTATTCTCTCCATGCTGTCTGTCTGAATGATTATACCGATTATATTTAAAACTGAAACGTAATAATATGTTCCGTAGCATAATATATAAATTCATAGAAATCTTTGTGCTCATGTGAAATCCTACTCCTTGTATATTGTGATTTCATGAATGCAAAAGCTTATATCGTAGTTCATATAATCTTGTGCAATTTATTTCAACGGTTGTAATCTTATATGGCGTCATAATTTTCACAAATATGTGATGTGTATGTTTTATCTTTCCAGTAAATTTATATTTTTTTATTGAAAAGACCATAATTTCTTTATTGAATACATATAAAGCGTATTTCAAAAGTTTGAAAAGCCATTATACGATGTAATAAAACACTACTAACAAATACAAAAATGAAGTTTTGGTTATCGAAACATTTATCATCAAATATAGTCAAAAGAACATATTTCATCAAATAATCATTTATAACTCGAATGGTTTTGAATAAATTATTATATCTAAATTACCTGACCAATATTGTGGGGTAAAAATGTTTACAACATGTCGCCAATAAGTTGAAAGATCAAATGAATTAGTTTTTTTGTTAGATTGATTACGAATTTGGATAAGAATCCTTCTTGGACATTTTTTGAAAAACCTTAAAAAAATCTGAAATCTAAAAAAATACTTATTATAAATAAATAATTATTTAATTTAAAACGGTTTAAATATATAAATTGCAGTATACATATTAATTATATTTTGTTTAATTTTTTTGTTATATATTTTTAATAAATGACTTTATAACTATATAGGTAAACATATACATATTATATATTTAGATAAAGTATATTAAATATGCATAATGTATAGTCAGTCTGTGACAGCAGTATTATGGCGTATTATATAGTTGTGACAAATCAATCACTATTATACATTTTGAAGTACTTGTAGACCGTCTATATAGGGTAATGTGGCACAGTGCAATGCAAAGCGAAATTTCTGTTACTATTATGTACGTTGTTCTTGATATCTTGATTATAACCTTTATTTTGCTGTATTTCCGCATAGCAGTCATAATATAGTAAATTTTATATTTTAAAATATTTTTGTCTTTAAACAATAAGCA
Organism: Coelogynopora nodosa; assembly: GCA_034780555.1. Taxonomy (NCBI): domain Eukaryota; kingdom Metazoa; phylum Platyhelminthes; order Proseriata; family Coelogynoporidae; genus Coelogynopora; species Coelogynopora nodosa. The sequence goes on from JAUZND010003070.1 coordinate 10,519, forward strand.
TATTATATGATAACACACGTTAAAAATTTTTGTATGAAATGAGATCAAATATATTTATCACGAAACAGTATATTTTCTATTCCGGTTTTTGTTTCTATACTTCAAATTATTAATACTGGATGCTTCCTATCTGATAAAATGACTTCACTTGTCTTATACGTGTGGCAAAAGCATAACATAACCGAGATGGCATAAAGGGGATATCTGAAGAATAAGTCAAAGGGAAAGACATGACGATACCTAATATACCTATGCTGAAATAACCTAGTTATGTGGGGGAAATTCTCTAACTCTGCAACCTTCTAAACCTTTTTAAGAGCCCGATAGTCTGAGAAAGGGCTAGAGTGTGTCTGGCATAATTATAGAACTAAACCTAGTTGTCTGCTTGTCTCTCAGAAAATGCGCAGTGTATGCACCTATAAAAAAAAAACCACTGTGAGTAGTAGATTGGTTAATCATCGTATATAGACGGCAATTCTGCTACTAACATTTTATGGGAGAGAAATTTTCCAATCTATTATAGCCTCTATGTGTCCTTGTTCGTGAAATGTTGACTGTGTATTGGATACATCAAATTTGTTTATTGTAATTAATTTAAATATTAGCATTTTGTTTTATGACCATCAACTAGACTCTTTTATATATTTTATATAGACATTATTTTTTCCAAATTGAGCCTTGATTTTGGTTTAAAAACTACCTGAAAGCTCCTGGAGAACTCCTTTAATTTAATTATTATATTTGCAAAAATATATTTAAAATTGAAATAAATTGTTTTTAACAATTTTATACATCCAGTTGTATATATATAGCAGGAGGCAAGACATGCGTGTGTTAACTTTGTTTAGTTTAAGCTCTTAATATTAATAATTTATATAAAAACAAACATCATTATTGATTCTATATGTAATACTTGACAAATTGAAGTTTAACCAATTTAGTGTACAATATGTGTCAGTGTTATAAAATGTGTTCATTTTTTTCTATATTTCAAAAAGATATAATACAGTCTCTCAAAAATGTATTGCTTTTAAAAATATTAATGGCTACCAATTTTAAGAAAATGTAATTAACTGGTTCCCATTTGTTTTGGATATTTAAAGTTATCAATATTATACTGACTAAATTCACATAGCATCATGGGACGAGATATATGTTTGTATTATAATAGTTTAAAAATTATTTTATTTAATATTACAAATATTATCATAAAAAGTATATTAAATTTGCGTCGATTATATTTGTCGGGTTTTGTAAAATCTACATATAATATACTTATAAATTATTTTAAACTATATTTTGTTAGTCAACATTTATGTTTTATCATATACGCTTATTATAATAGACTGTTGACAAAACATTAAATTATATTTTTAGACTTACCATTATAATCACTAGAAAATAATAATACTATTAATAATAATATATATATAATATATTGTCAGATTATTTTACTTTACGACCTTATTAGTATCAATAACAAGTATTTACATTGTATTACCATTAATGACATTTTGAAATCTTAAATTGTTTAAATGATTACATGTTAATCATTTTAATATTTATCTGAAGTGTAAATAAATATATTTTGGTTTTATTTGTATAACATTAATTGTTCATATATTCTAAATTCTACGACGGAAGTTTACCATTATCGATATGCTGTCTGAAATGGGTATTATTAGCTAATGATATTTATTAGATTATGTTATATACATAACGCTAAATATAATATATAATTTAGTTCAACGAATGAATCTAATGCATGGACATGTTGTATTGAATTGTTATTACTAATGGTTTCCCTAAAATGTCAGCGTTTTCAATATGAATTGTATCAATTATATTATCAATATCAATTGTATTATGCGCCTAATTCCGTCTCGTTAGTAGTATAGAAGGAAGAGGTCTACGTCACCCCCCCCCCCCGCCCACGCATCGAAACCGAAACCGAACCC
>JAUZND010003071.1:0-12476 GCA_034780555.1 Coelogynopora nodosa
GAAAAATATGTTTATCGTTTCAATGCTCTATATCAAATTAAAGAGCGACTAAAGAATCGGTCATTCAGAAAGTTTAGTGATTCCTGAGATTTGGAGCGATTCTACCGATTCTACTTTTCTAGTTGTGTTTTTTATGTATATATACCTCTCCTTGTATGTAGAGCAAAAATCCATTTCCACAATTTATAAATTGCCGATACGGTTTTCTTCATAAGTTTAATTAACATGGTTCTTTGTTGTATATATAACAATACAAATTTTACTTTTCAGTGGTTTCATTAGGTTAGATTTCTAAACAAAAAGTAGCTATTATTAAAACTTAAAACTTTTACAACAAATAACATTATTCATATATTTTTGTTTGAATATATTACAAATTATTAGAATTGAAAATGCGCATAGTTTAATGTCGTCGTTTTGGTAAACATCAATTAATTATCATGGATGAAAGATACGATGTAATCGTATTAGGAACTGGACTTAAAGTAAAAAATATTTTTAACTTTACACTAATTTGAATTCCTAATATTTTTAATGTTAGTTACTGTTCATTTTTTAGTTGTGAAATGACGATACAAATAATTGTGTTTGTCATATTCATGATAATTAATGACATGTAAGAATAAATATTTTATAAGGACGTAACTTAAGGGTGCAACTTAAAGTGTTAATTCAAGTGTTTGTTGTGTGTGGTGACCCCAATATTAAAGAAAGTTAAATATAATGTCCTATTTTACAGTTGAAAACATTTTTATATTAAATTTTCCACATTCATTATTATTAAATACATGTATTTTAATAATATTATTTTATTTTTCATTAAATTTAAATATAACTATATATAGAAAGTAAAAATCAAATGTTACATCATTTTACTAACACATCATTCAGTCTCACACTAAAATAGGACATTATCAAAAGTTATACCATATAATATTAAATTTCAATATCCTTTATAAACAGTAAATACTAAATAGCATCACATTATCATTAGTTTAAAATATAGGATATATTGGTTATTTGTATATTCCCAAACTAGCCAGAAAACCTGAACTAGCTGGAACCTTTTTATTAATGAAGATAAACTCCAAACCACCTAGAATATTAAAGATATCATGTTCACAATTATCTATGCAAAAAATCAACCATACTCCATAGGCATAGATATCTTTTTAATTTTTAAACCAGAGAAATCAATACATTAGTTACATACCTATTTCTATTGAAAATTACCATTTAAAAAGCCCAAACTAGCTGGAATTTTTTTATTACTTAAATCTTTAAAAAGATATCTATGGTTGATTTTTTGCATAGATGATCGTGAACATGATATCTTAAATATTCCAGGTAGTTCGGAGTTTATCTTCAGTAATAAAAAAGTTCCAGCTAGTTCGGGTTTTCTGGCTAGTTCAGGAAATACAAATTACTGATATATTATCTAAAACTGTTCATTTTAAAACTTTATATTTATATATTTTTATGATACTACTAGTACTATTTAATTAATTATTAGATTAAAGGATTCTGTAATATATCTTTTTTAATTATAAAAGTCAAGTTATTTTTCTCTGTATGTTATAAGTTATATTATATATATAATAAACCTTTACAAATAATAATATAGGAACACAAGGAACTGAAATATTTATAATTAAATCATATTTTTAACACTTTTTTCTATAGTAACCAGGTACAATTCTAGCTATTTTTGGAGAGGGTGTAAGAATAAGATGGATAATTTTTTCAATAACAAAAATTTATTTATAATTAAGGTTACACAAAATCAATAATGTATTACAAATTCATTTTCCTAAAAATATACCATCACTAACTACTAAAATTCTAAGTAAAATATATAATTCTTGGTGTAAATAATAAGTTTAGTTCATAATCATGATCATATATAAATAATAAGTTTTATGATTTAATTCTTCTGGAATACAGTTTTAGAAATATGTCAACCACTTTATCATAATTCACATGATGGCCATAATGAATGTTCATGAGAGCTAAAGAGCTCAATCTCATTGATTACATTGAAGTTCATAGCCAGGTATGCAGCCTTCTCAGAGTTCAGAATGATCATTTGCATTTATTGCTCATCACAGGAAAAGTAGTTTGAAAAAAAATGACAGTCCATTGATTACCAATAGTATTTTTAGTAATTGTCTTTTGCTGATATTCTTTAATTGTTTGGGACCATCTTTGTTTTCATGTTTATTTTTAAATGCTACTCATGTATCCATGCATGGCTATACATCTTTATGTGGCATATTTTATTGATTTGCCACATAATTGGAGTATATGTTGTAAGGAGGGGTGTATGCTATTCTAAAATTAGATATAGAGGCTTTTCCAGAATTTAATGCAAGTAGTTCTCTATCAATATCTCTCTAGGTCAAATTTTACATGTTAAATTTGAAGTCATTGTTGAATTTGATAAACCTACAGTACCTACATTTAATATTAATTACAATTTTTACTAAATTACAAAAAAATAAAAATTTTCAACAAATCAATCAACAAATACAATAATTCAGACAGAGTTTTCTTAAAGGGGGGGGCTGCTGCACCTACAAACCTCCCATAAAATTGAGCCTGGTAACTAAAATCAAGTAAAGCCTAATTTTCTATAAAAAGATAAAATAATTCCTACTAAAAACATTTTTTGAAAATAAGTTGTATTACAAAAATGTAACTAATTATTTAATTATTGTATAAATATTGAAATAATGTTTTAGTTCATAGTTATTACTTAGTTATATCCACATACAATTATGTCAGTTATTGTTCAGTTATGCCTAAATATTTCAAGATTGATGTGTATTGGTCATGACTCATGACTCTTTTGCCCAAAAAATTATGTCATGCTTTGAACATTAATGGATTGTCAGTTGATAGAACATTTGTTTTCAGAAAACCTCTCTGCATTTTCAATAGGTGCTGTGCCATTTGTCCGAATATCCAACTTTTCAATAATCTCATTTTATAAAAAATTAATAAACAATATTTGATGGAGGGTATGTCTGGTATATCACAATTTTGCCAACCACTTTGGTAACTAAATTGTACAATACATCAGATGGACCAGTATTAGTATCACCAGTAACAAAGTGTCAAGGATCAGGTGGTGCTGTCTCATGTCCATCTGAATCATCTGAATTTAAATCTGAGGTGGACTCCAAAGGATCCGTATCATCTTCAATATTATCATCAGAGTCATCTAAACAATACCATTTAGTTAGTTGTTAAATTAATGTACCAAGTCTACTAGTCAAGACTCAAAAAAATAATACCTTGTTGTTTGTGTACTGAGTAATAGCAGACTAGTTTTCTGAATTGATAAATCATTTTATCAATCAGAATGTGGATTAAACTGAGTATAGTTAGCAATGATGGATATATCCATCATAGGAAGGAACACATAACAAATATATAGTGCATTGCGATTTTTTGCTGTTTTATGTGATTTTGTGACTTTTTACAATTCTAAAAAAATTTTATGTCCAACATATTTTTTAGCTCTATTTATCTATAATGCATATTTTACACTAATGAAATTTTAGATAAATTTGTCTTTCAATCATATTTTTCTTAAAATTTAAATATTTACAACTAAAACATACATTAACTTCATACATCATGTTAATTTTATGCAAATGTATTTCAAACAGTTTGATCAGTTTTTTAAAGATTGGTGCTGAAATTAAAAAATATGTACATGTTACTATTAAAATACTCCAGGTTATATAAGGTTAAAGAGGTGCACTTTTTTTCTTCCAATGCGATTTTTTTAAATTTTGGCCACTGGCAACACTGAATATATATATGTCATAGTATAGAAAGGTTAAGAACAGAAATAATAAAAATAATAATAATAATATGCAGAACAATAAATGACATTCCTTTACATTTTTCGTTAAAAAATTCATGAACTTAACTATTATAAATTTTTTAATATTATAAAATTATTAAAAATATAAATATCATATATTTATTTTATATAAACTGGCATATAATTTCAATTCTTATTTATTATAGTCACTTTTTCATAAATACATTACTACGAAATGTATTTTAAAAAATATAATTGTACTATACTAAATTTTTAAGTATATTACTAATATCTTATATATTTATATTAACCTAACTTAAATCATTAGTTTTTATTTTTATGATATTATGTTTTACTATTATTTTATTGTGATATTATATTAAATCAAGTTAAATTTTAATAAAACTTTCATATTTATATTTTTCTACATCTGTGTGAAATATTTACCATTTACATAATAGCTCAGACATAGTTAGTCATGGATATCTCTTTTGACTTTATTATAAAAATTTATATTTTTCATATATATATATATATATATAGTTATGGTTATCATATAATATAATTAGGATATGCTATATCCAAGGCACTACTTAAAAAGTACATATAAGAGAATAGTACTCATATTGTGATTCTGATAATATTTATATATTTCATATTAACTTATGCTTATTTATTTAACTTTTATGGTCTGTTATTATTATTATACACCAGGTTGTATACATATGCTAACAGGTGCAGGAATATCGCTTTATATTTATTAATTAGTTCTTTCTTATAATAATTTGTAAGTTATTAAAGTGGCTTTAAATTAAACAACAGTTTGTTAATATTATATTTAAGTGTCATTAACAGAATCCCAGTTATTCACCTAATATCTCTGGGTAAAAATCCATTGATAAAAGGATAATATTTACATATTTCTCTTTATCTAAAAATAATAAATTACATTAGTCTATAATTTTTTATATTTATATATGTTAAAAACAAAAGTTAAACTTTATTAAAAAATGAGTATTTCCTATAATACTAACAGGCATCCCATTAATTTCCAATTATAAAAAAAGAAAAGCAATTCATTTTGACTAGCTTTCATTTTAAAATGTTTAAAATATATATACATTCAAAAATCAAATTATTTAAATTAGATATTTATATGTTCTTTACCCCCTTGTATGTGAAGGGGGGTTACCATTTTTTTCTTTCAAATAAATAAAGTTTTTAATAGAATGATGTATTGTATCACCCTAAATTTGTTACCTAGTGGCTAAAATACTTTTATCTAACTAAAAATATAACAAATATAATTTTGAATATTTTAACATACCAGAGAAATTGGTGTTATTATTGAAACAATTTTATATCCGCCTGAATTTTCTTACTGGCCAATGACATTAAGAAATAAAACTTACAACATTAATAGGAATAATAAGTTTATTGTAAAATATATACATTTAACTTGAATATTAAAATAAACAGCAATTTAAAATAATACTCAAATATGATATATACTACTTATAGCTATAGTTATAACTATTTATTTATATATATATAACTACTTATATCTATAGTTTTCTTAAACTAGACTCTATTTCGTAATCAGGTCATAAAAATTATACTAATTGATTATTTTTATGAAACTACAAATAGCTCAACAAGTCTTTAGAATCTACCTGTATATCAAATTTCAGCTTAACCAGATGATACAAAGTTTGTTTTTCCAGGGGGAGTGGTGGGAAACTACAACCCCCCTCTACGCAGAACAAACCATACAAAATACGAGTATGTACAAGCACAAAGGGTTAAGCTAATAAAATAGTATTTAAAAACATTATATATGGTTAATTATTAAAACTTTAATTTATGTTTTATTACATTTATTTAAACATATATTTATATATTTATTTTATAAGATATTATGACAAAATTTTATTTAACATAAATAAAATCATTGTTTTATTTAAAATTTTAAAAAATATTAATATGATATTTCATTATATTTAATTAACAAGTGGCAAAATTTGTTACCATATGATTATTTTTATAAGTAGACATTTAGTTTTTATAAAAATCAAATGTATTGATTCTAAAGCCTGAATGCTATAAATGTAATAAGTATAGTGATATGTTTTATTTTATAAAAAGTTGATTTTATCATTATATTTTAAATTGTTATCTACTACTATACATCCATTATGTGAGTAATCCAGAATTGTAGCAACTTAATTTACAATATAAAATATTTGGATATCAAAACGTATTTTAGATATAAATTTCAAACTTTAGTTTCGCAAATTTTCAATACAGAATTTTATTGTAGTCCTACTTTTTATTACACAAGCATTAAAAAAAAAATTTGACAATGATAAATTGTTAATTTTCTGTTATTTTTCTAAGTAATAGGCCTACGTGAGATAATGTTACAACAATATCACAATATATTTATACATTTATTTAATCTATAGTTACTTAACTGATATTCTTGTTAAATGTGTTAAAAGTTTTACAAAATATTAATATTTAGTTTTACTGCTACAGTACACGCTGGAATATCTTTAGGACATTTTTTTTACTAATGGCTGTTCCTATTAAAATTTTAAAAATGATTACACAAATATTTGCAACGGTTCTAACTACAGGTTTCATCAGTGAAATATTTTATTTTGTCATAATTTGGATTCTGAAAATTGATTTATATTATTGTATAATTGTGCAGACAATAAACATCAACATTGCTATCATGGAATAAATTAATTTAGTTTTAATTTAATGGTTAATACATGAATATGTTGAAGAGAATAAAGAAAACTCATGCTCCTTGAGTCAATTAAATGTTATCAATATAAGTTTTAAAATCACATCGAATGTATATGATGAAAAATACTACATATAATTAACCTGTGGTCATGTATTAATTAATAATGTCAAAATAACTAGCACTGTCTTCCCAGTTAAATAGTGTAGCATTTATATAATGAAATATGTAATAATTTAAATGATCTAATGAAAATAATTTTAATCAAAAACAAATAATTTGATTAGTGAGTCTAGGGGTATGTTAGTTTCACATGTATGAAAAACAAACATCCTAAGAAATTCCCCATTGACACGAGGTGCTTTAAAATGAACTCTTGCCATTAAACCATTTGTTAAGTTTGCATTACAATTTTTACAGCCGACATCACTTTTTACTTCGATTACAAATTCTTCTACATTCCTCCTAAATTATGGATTACTGATGGTGACTTTAGAGATATTCACCTGTATTGAATATTGCATAGATTTGTTCATAGTAGTCTTCTCGCCGAGTTCATAAGCAGACTCCTCAAATAGGCTGATGCAGGCAATGTCGCAGCACATAAATAATTACTACATAAAATCCTTCTTCTTTTTGTAAATAGAAGCTTGATAATTAGTGTTTAAGGTACTGGAATGAGAAAATATGCTTCTATGTTTCCATATGTGATAATAATTATAAGATATGGTTGTTTAGATTATTATCTTTATACTTTGGTGATATTAACTATAATAAAGTGTTAGTTTCTCTAAAAAAATTATGTGTGGCTTAAAATTTCCATATTCTCGTAATAAAAGTAATGTTAGAACTTCAATAATTCTTATTATATACCATAATGTAAATGAGGGGAGCTTATACTCATCCTCCCACTGTTTCAATTATTTCATGCCACTGTTCCCGAACAGAATTTACAATTTAGGCTTAATGTGTACGTTAGATTAATTGAAAAAACTCCCAAAAAACCATTACGAAACTGTTGCCTAAAGCGTATGTCAACCCAATACTTGCTGACAGAACTAACCATATAAAAAAATATACATCCGGCTTGCTTTTAGATCGGTAAATATGTAGAGTCAGTCCTTCTTTGGAGTTATGTATTATATCTAATTTTGCAATGGATCCAAGTACAAGTGGGCAAGAAATACAAGTATTTTAAGCATTTACTGTTCATGACGTAAAATAATTTTCATTCTGATGAAAAAGAAAATTAATTTGTATGAGACATTATTTGCTAAAAAGTTTACCACAGTGAAAGTGCTTTACTTATTGAAGTTTTTTTATGAAATATAATTTTACGTTATGAATTTACAATATACATTTTTTAAATAAAGGTTTTCATGAGATAGTTGGTACATTACTTTTATAGGATACGCGTAATTGTAACTTGTTTTGTTTTAATCAGTGTTGTGATGATTTTTTTAAATATTGATTATTTTTTAAATATTTTATTTGTATACAAAATATATTAATCAAAACTATGTATGCGAATTTTCAGAATTTAACTCAAAATTGTATATTTTTGGCTAGGCAATAATTGGTAATAAACTATATGTCCAAATAAATTCTGCTTTAGGCAGGCTTTATCTTCACTTTTTCATGCATAATATATAAATATAACACGACAAGGCCCACTGACATGCAAAATTATTGCCTATATAGGCCTAATATTTAATGGTTGCGCTCACTGATTTCTGGGTGACAGGTTCAATTTTTTTACTCAACCGAATAGAGAAAATTCTCTTTAACTGGTTTGCTATTGGGTTAACCAGTTAATTGTTGTGTCTAACAAATTTGTCACCTGAATAAGCTAGTTAGTTTTTGGCATTCGTCGTAGATGCCACTATCCATTTAAAATTACATTTTCATATTACGTTCCTGTATTTTATTAAAAAGGGAATTAAGCTTTGAACAAAATATTCAATAATAACTGATAGATCATATGATAACCGAGTGATAATCGATATGTTTAATAATTTATTTGAATTTTTAGTTAAAAAAAACTAGTAAATAGAACTTTTAAAACAAATGATACAATAAGTGAATTTAAATTCAGTTTTAGTGTGCGGTCTTTGTCTTAGTCTTAAAACTGCTTTTAAATCGAATATAAATTCGATTTATACACATTTAGAAAGTTTTAATGTAGTCTTAAAATTCTCTATTATGTTATATGACATCTAAGCACTAAGGATTGAAAGTAATAAGTTTGGTTTTAGAGTTTTTTATTGTTTTATTATAATATTATTTAATAAATATGATGGATTGTACAATACAGCATCCATTATAACTGTTTAAATTTGTTTTGTTTAACAATAGCTAATAATGTAAATTTGCATTATTTTTTATAGTATTTAATTATTTTTTATTATTAATTGTTAAGCCATCTTTTTTTGCATCTAATTCACTCAATCCTACTAATTTTAATTTGGTGTAATATATAATTGAAAATTTGCCATTTCCCATTTATACATTTTTTTAATTTTGACTTCTCGAAAGGTAGGCCTATAGTTTTGCCTTCACAGCCAGAAATCGGTAAACCTACGTTAGTATAAACCTTTTCATAAAATGTAAATTTGATGTCAAAATATATAAATACAAAAAGTTTGGTGGTTGGCAGCTAAATAATTAATGAGATTATCTGATTGTTTTGCTATCCAATTAAAACGTTTACTAAGAGACATAAAAAGTTTAATAAAATTAAGACCGTCTTAAAACCATGCAAAGTTTAAACTCGTTTTTTTAAGACTAAGATTAATACCGCGCACTAAAACCAAACTTAAACTCACCTATGTATAAATATCTGTAAAAAAACTGTAAACAAATCAAAAGTTTTATTTAATCATTCCCTCTTTACAATTTGTTTAATGATTTCTATATATTTTTAAAATATTAGTTGTCTTGTATGTTCAAAGGTTTAACGTATATGTCAAAATGAATTTATAAATTACATTCACAATGCGTACTAAATTACTGGTCACAATTAATTAAGCGTGATCATCATCTATTTTTAATAGTTTGTTTTTATTAATTTAATATATTTAATTCTTTTTAATATAAATATGGTGCTATATTTCTGAAATTCTTTATCGAATTTTCTAAAGTAAAATCATAATATATTAAATGAAAAATTATAATAATGAAATAATAAGTTTTCATTTACTATTATTGTGATCATTAATTCGCTAGTTCAGACGTCCTCTAGTTATTCGATTCAGAGCTGTTTTTTCTAACGTTCCGAAAAATTAAATATCAGAAAAGCGTTGTTGTGTTTGATTTTCATTTTCTAGATATTGTCCAGTAGTTCCTAATTTAAGTTTAGCCTCGATAACATTTTGTAACATCGCCTTCTTTGCCAGCTATATTGGACAAATTAAATATGCTCGACTTTTCGTATATGTTCCGAATCTCCTCCTACCCGCTTATAAATAGTAAAATAATTTATTTTCAAACCCACATAGTTCGAACGTTTCCATTATTCTCTTAATACAATAAATGTGAATAAACGGTGTATAATAAAAACGCTTAGTATAAAATATTATTCGTGAGTAAAAAATATCAAGTAAATTTATTTTTATATATTTTATCATATTTATTCGCGGCTAATATTTTATTCATATTTATTGTACTACGTTTAACCATTTTGAATCTATCCGCATTATCAAAACATATTTTATTCTTTCTTGCCTTAGTAGTTCAAGATTTTATTGTAAAACCTGGAGTATTCATTAACTTTATTTTTGTTTATTATGTTATGCATACTAATATATTTATTATGAACATTTATTTATTGTGGTTTTATTTGTTTTATTTTGTTATTAATGTACCACTTTTCTTTATTTGTATTTTAGGAATGCATACTAAGTGGTTTAATGTCCATAAAAGGCAAGAAAGTACTTCATGTCGACCGGAATAAATACTACGGCGGAGCCATAGCATCCATAACACCTTTGGAAAACTTGTTCGAAATGTTTAAGAAAGTGATGCCCCAAACTATGGGACGGGGTCGAGACTGGAACGTTGATTTAATTCCCAAATTTTTATTAGCTGATGGTAATTCTTGTAACGATATTTTGCTATTTATAAATAATCATTATAATTATAAAATCATTAGTGAATCATACTTTATGAAGGTTAATGCGCATATATCTTTAAATTATTAAACATTATATTTTTATTAAATATTTTATTATTTATTTATAAATTTTATGTACATGTTTTTAAGTGGCTATAATGTGACATGTTTCATAATAACAAAATACAAACAATTAATACGCTTGTTTAATACTCAATGATAAAAAGAAATGAATTAAAATCATTATTTTATACTAATTATCCAGTGCTAAAAATAATGTTTTTTTTTTAATTATATATATAGCACGTTGCAATTTTTTCAAATATCAAATAAATTAATTTGAATTGTCTTGAAGGAAATTATTTAAACTTAAATTACTTAATTAATAAATAAATTATTAAGTAATTCAATTTTGCTTTTGGAATATTATCCGAATGATTTTATCAAAATCTTCCACGTGGCTTTATATCGGATTTTTTAAAAAAATATTTAGTATTTATTTTAATATTTCATGTCCAGTAACATTGAACAGGACTATATAATTTAAGAATTGTAAAAAAATCAACCTTATATCGCATGTTTAATCCTTCGTACGTAAAGGGGGTATGACAATTATTTTTCAATGAAATAAAGTTTTTGATTGAACTATATAATGTATGACCCTGATTTTTTTACTCAATGACTGAAATACTTTTACCTAACTAAAATATATAACAAATATAATTTCGAATATTTTTACATACGAGAAAAATGTTGTTATTATTGAACTATTTTATACCCCCCCTGTGTTTTCATAATTGCCGATGATATTAGGAGCTAAAACTTGCTACGTTAATAGAAAAAATAAGTTTCTCGTAAATTATATACAAATAACTTAAATAATTAAATTATTTATTAAAATAACCAGCAATTTAAAATAATACTCAAATAGCATTTATGCTACTTATAACTTATTTATATAAGTAGTAAAATTATAAAAAATATATCAACAAATATAGATCTCATGATCTGGAATCAAATGCAAAAAGACTCAAGTCAATTGGTTGCATTGATCAAAAGGTATACTATAGCATATATATAGGTCAATATATAGCATACAAATTGAAAATGAAAATAGCTCGACAGGTTTTAAAAAGGTATGTGTATATCAAATTTCAGCTTAGTCGAATGATAGGAAGTTGTTTTTCCAGAATATATTAATTTGAATACCCCCGTTCACAGAACAAACCCTACAAAATATGTCCACGTACGTTAATGTTGACATACTTTTGAAATCGACTAGAAACATATAAAAAACAATTACATGGTTATTATATTCAAAATATAATGTTTTAATGATGAATAAAGACAAGTAATGGTCACTGTGAGGAATGCAAAAGAAAAACCACAGTAAAATTTTAAGTTTATTACAATTAATACAAAATAACCTTCACCTTTCAGCAAGAAGGGATAATCATGGTGTGAATATTACAAAAAGTTTAACAGATTGTTATTAATTTAAATATAATATACGAAAAATCATCAGCCAATATATACATAAAAACACATCTCAATAATCTAATTACAAGCAAATACCAGACAGATACAAAAATCGATAAAATGTGGACATATAGACAAAGCAACTAGTTACCATAAAAGTACAGACGTGTAAATTACAAAAGAATGCATAATAACAATGGATTTAAACAGATTTAAAATAATAGTAAATGTATTACAGAATGTGGAAAAAATAATTATGTTACAGAATTGAGAAGGAGTTTACTTAAATTAGCATT
>JAUZND010003072.1:0-12476 GCA_034780555.1 Coelogynopora nodosa
AGCGTCCAACAGTGTCCAACAGTGTCTAATAGCGTCCAACAATGTCCAACAGTGTCTAACAGTGTTCAAAAGTGTCTAACAGTGTCCAACAGTGTTCAACAGTGTCCAACAATGTCTAACAGTGTTCAATAGTGTCTAACAGTGCCCAACAGTGTCCAATAGTGTCCAACAGTGTCCAACAGTGTCCAATAATAGTGTCCAACAGTGTCCAGCAGTGTCCAATAGTGTCCAACAGTGTCCAACAGTGTCCAACAGCGTCCAACAGTGTCCAACAGTGTCTAATAGCGTCCAACAATGTCCAACAATGTCTAACAGTGTTCAAAAGTGTCCAACAGTGTCCAACAGTGTCCAACAGTATCCAACAGTGTCCAACAGTGTCCGATAGTGTCCAACAGTGTCCAACATTGTCCAAAAGTGTAAACTAGAGTCCAACAGAATCCCTTAGGATCCAGTGGGGGTCCATTGGACACATACTGCATTTTATTTTTTATTGGGAATTTTTACTTGGCGTTTGGATTAACTAACCTTTCTATATTGTAAATTCCTCTTAGTTATTTTTTCATTATTTCAAATAGCAAAGGGTTACTCAATAGAATTTATATTTATCACGTATGGGATATTACATTCTGTAGAGGAAACATATAATACTGAGTAGCGTGGTATAAATACGAGCTATTGGATAAACTATCTGCGACATTTAATAATAAATATATTCAATTATTGATTTGGATAATCTTCGATTTAATATCAATTGTTGTTGATTATGTCTTTTGTTTGTAGATTATACACTGTCAGTCAAGTTGAAATTATATAAAGACTTTTAGTATAAAGTTAAGTATATAGCAAACAAGTGTTACAAAAAGTGAAAGTTCTAAAATAATATTTTTCTAAAATCACAATAACGGACACATTTTTATATCTCCATTTAATTAGCCTAATTCATGATAACTTTTATGAATTACACTTCTAATTACTTTTCTAGGACTGCAAGGATTCATGGAAGTTATATAATTTATTTGCTGTTCGATATCAAATATTTTATAGTAAGTTAGTCGATATAGTTAAGAGAATAAAGATGATTTGACAATCGATTGACATTCGTTTGATAATCATTTGATAATCGTTTGAGAACAGAAATCAACGCATCATAGTTGATATTTCCCGCTTTCTTATTTTAAACACCTAAACAACAAATAGTTCAACTCTATTGCATACGTTTTAGAGATCCATATGTGTTAGACATGACCGTATTTCTATTAATACTCGTGATTAGAAAATATATTTCGGTGAAACCGGTAGTCACGAAAAGGAAATCCTCTATAATAAATCAAGTCTGCCTTAATGGCTGCACCCATCTTTGTAATATTAGTTACTTTATTCTTTTAATCGTAGAAATATTATTTAAGCTTTCACCAATGAAAAAATAATAAATACTAGACGTGAAATCGTAGTTTTAAATTTCTCCGAATTAAAGTGAACTCTATTGTGTGTTTTTAATTTTCTTATTTCCATATTTCCAAACAAATATGTGGGCATATATTTTTAATATTCTCCCGACTGCAGTTATGTGATAAGTTGTTTTGTTGTCTGAATTCTAATCCGATTATGTTAATCTTATTTCTTCTCACTCACTTTAATTTATTCCATTTCACGATTATGATTGCTTCAATAGTGTCGAAATGCTGGCTTTTCTACTTTGACAAAATATATGTCCAACTTTGTGAAACCTTTGTGAGAGTGGTATATAAATATAAATATATATATATATATAATAACATGATCAAAGTGACAGGATATTTGAAATGGATATATTGATTATTATAAACAGCTTAAATTGATTTCAGCGACCTGTATAATAAAGTCAACACATGCAAAAGTTTACACATAACAATTCTGCTAGAAATCTATAATATAATATTTATATATATAACGCATAGTAGATTAAATACTATATGAATACTAAATACAACTTATGACAACCAAGCTTGGTATGATGACTCACCAACATAAGCCAAATCTTTTACACTACTTTTTTTGTTTAAGTATTATCATTATTTAACTTTCATATATTTTTTATATAGTAAAATAAAATGTAATAGATAGACATTCAGAATAGCCAAGCCCTAGCGTCCATTTTTTTTAAATCGGTTGAAATTTAACGAAGTTATACATTTTAGTGATTTCCAGCTGATTGAATATATTTATAAAATGTAGTAGAATGAAATTAAATAGATAGACGAGTAGAATAGGTATGAGTCAGTGCTTATTTTTAAAAAATCTGTTGAAATTTGACAAAATTGTAGACATTTCCCATTGTGATATATTATGGCCATATATTGAATGATGATTTCAATAAGGATTCTGACGTTCAACAATGAGTGGTCTGGTCAAATGTCAAGAGAGGGAGTCAAATCGACCCTTCCTATACTACTTATACATTACAAACAAATTTAAACGCGTAGTCGAATTTAAACCAAGGAGTATGATTTAAAAAACATTCTAAATAACCCTTCGTAAGGTAGCGTAACATTAATATTAGTTTTTGGAAGAGTGTGAAACATTGTAAATATAATGTATTTGGAAAACAACGAAAAACCACTTAGTTTTTATACTCTTTTTTAGGACTCTTTATAAATGATTTAGAAGAATAGAAACAACCGATTTGTACTGTATGTATGTATATTAATGATTATTTATTCAGTTAACCCATTATAATTTTATATATTAATTATTAGTAGATTCTTAAACTGTTCTTGTTTTTTACTAAAAATAATTAATCTTATTTTTGTAATAGTTTACTATTTCAAGATTTTGATTTGTTTTCTGGTGATGTGATAAAGAATGCATAATGGTATGGGGTAATTTACTTGTTATTAAGTATTAACTTAATTAATTGTATTAATTTACTTTTACATTAATAGTATTTAGTTAATAAAATTATCAACCCATATTTGTGACACACGCTTGCTAGGAAAGGTATGATACATCAAATATAAATGTGATTTAGAAATATGAGATATATAAGATTAAAATTGCATGTTGTAAATTTAAACCATAAAACAGTAACACATATTTATATATAAAACAGTTTTGTCACATAAAAATCCAGATAATTGAATATAATACTGTGTGGTAGAGGTAGAGAGAGAGAAAGATAATAATCACTGTGTGAGAGAGAGAGAGGAGAGTGTGTTTGAGGGAGAGAAAGAGGAGTGTGAGAGAGAGTAGTGTGAGAGAGAGGGATTGAGAGAGAAGAGAGAGAGAGAGAAGAAGAGAACAGCAACTTATATTATTAATTTGATTGCAAAAGACGGTTTTAATCTATTTGGAAGTTTTTCTAATCTGACTTAATTCAATATTTTAATTGTTGGTTTACATCTTTAGCTTTTCTAATTTAAACAATTTAAATCATTAAAAACAAATTAAATCATATTGTACCACAAACACTATGATGCTTACACTCTAGAGAAAGCCTATAATGGCTATTATATCACAAATTCAACATAAAATATATCTGTTACTTTAACTTAATTATGATATATTTCCGATTACTCCATTATGATATAGTTAGACACTTAGTTATTATCAATAGTTATTTGTATTAATAAAACTAATTTAAACAATGTAAAACTTATATTTATATTTGCAATCAAAATATTATACTTTTAATACTTTTATATTTATATTGTATTATGTTATTTTTTTATCGCTAAATAGTATTGGATAGTTATCATTTTACTTGTAAAAATATTTAAAAAATTGTGCCACCTGTTTCAAAGAGTTAATTTTTAATAAATCTTCAAATGTTACGGTTAAATTTTTTATTTATATAAAACATCAATATTAAACAAATTAACTAAGAGAAAACGTATTTTTCAATTTATAATTTATGCAATTTAAACCATCGGAATTGCAATTTTTTTAATGATTTTATTAATTATACGCTTACTTATAAGGTGAGTTAAGCTAATTTCATAGTTTCATAGTTATAATATTTTCAGAGTTTCATTAGTTTCAGAGTTTCATTAGTTTCAATATTTTCATAGTTTCAATATTTTCATAGTTTTATAGTTTTATAGTTTCATAGTTTCATAGTTTCATAGTTTCATAGTTTCATAGTTTCATAGTTTCATAGTTTCATAGTTTCAATATTTTTCAGAGTTTAATTAGTTTCAATATTTTCGGAGTTTCAATATTTTCGGAGTTTCAATATTTTCAGAGTTTCAATATTTTCAGAGTTTCAATATTTTCAGAGTTTCATTAGTTTCATAGTTCCATTAATTTCATTTCAATAGTTTCATAGTTTCATAATTTCAATGATCAGATTTCATTCATTATTACAATCTTTAAAATAAGAATGAATAAAAAAGTATTCAAAATGGCTTCAAAAATGGTAACATATATAGATGGTACCAAAAAGTATTCAAAATGGAACAGGGAAAACAGCAATCAAGAGCGAACTTCAGAATTGTCAAACAAAAAGAATACGTTACCATCAATCCACAAATACTTTTTCTAAATTATTAAAAAAAAAATCTGAACATAACTTGTACTCTATATAAAAGTGGACCACTAATAGTATCCAGTAAATCAAATAAATTCATAAAAACTGAACTAGAGTATAATAGACCAACATATTTTGCATAGCCTACTTGACGTATTTAACAAATCTGAAGCTTTTTTGTAAAGTGATATTTCATGTTTTATGTTCATAATATTATAGTTGTCATTTTAAATGTAATGTAGTGTTAGATTTCGGATATTTACCGATTCTAGGCTTTCGCCAATTTTAGTCTGGTGCCAATTGATTATCAGGGTACATATCTTATAATAGTAGCCAAATTACTTACGTCTATATTCCGTCTTGATATTTATTTTATATATATAATGTCGGATTAATATAATTGACCAAATTTAGTACTGCATGTAAGTATAATAAAGAATAATATTGAACTGACAAGAGGTGAGAAATAAAACATGTGCCACAAAGCGATACTAAATGACAGCAACGCTAAAATCGTAGAGCATAACATTGTTATAAACTTCATGCGACAATGAATTGGTTGAAACATGAAAAATGTCATCATAAAATTAACCACAAATTAATTATCTTTTAATAAATCAGCCTGTGGATAATTAATATAATTTTCATTTTATTGACTATTCTTAAACTTAACTTTTTACAATTTTCAACTTTTGCCCTTATTTGAAAAAACTATCCTTTTTAATGATGAATATATACTACATATGCCTTCTATTTTGTTGTATAATGACACAATGCAAGTTCTATCCCTAGGGGCAAATAGTAGAAAAAAGCCTTAGATACTTCATCGCGCCGTTTTTTGACTGCAGAGTATTTTTTTATGAGAATACGCACACAAAATTACATGCTTATAGTCTTTTGGGGACGAGAGGGTGTGAGCTATAAAATAACGATTTCAAGTTTACATGAGTAAAAATATGAACCGAAACGGAGATTCGTCTGGACAAGTAAGATTTGTCTTTACTCTGTCCAATTAAGTGTTTCTCAGTCGAGAAATACACTTAGTCGCTGATTTTGATTAAAACCTGTTCTGGACAGAAAGCGTTGTCTATTCAGTTGCTATTGGCAGCTCATTTTTTCAGATAAAGGATAGATAAAGGAATGAAAAAGAAATCTTTTTAAAATTTTGATTTGGACTTAGTTGAACAATTCGCAATAAAATGAAGATTAACTAAATCTCCTCATTATACATGAATATTCTCCTCAGTGGATAAAAGAATGGGGAAAGTTGCAAGACGCCTTTTTTCTCTGATAGTGTATTATAGTTTTATGTTATCGTTTTTTTTCAGATATATATATATCGATTTTATAAAGAATATGTAATTCTAACAACGATATTCTGATTTAGTAGACGTCATTAATCCAGTTACGATATGCGTAAATGCAAAGCGGCCATCACAGCACCCGTGAAACAGCACACAGCACCAAGAAACTCGCGTAAAGTTGTCTTAAAACAAGTTTTACAGTGTGTATAGTATAGTATATTATAGTATAGCATAGGTATCATCACATAGATGTAAAAGTTAAAAGTAAAACCCTCGAATAAGCTCATCATGTATATACACACATAAATTAAACTGTCTTGTTACAATTTGGAATATATATATAGCATGATATACATATACGAAATATATACGCATATACGAAATCATGAACTAATTATTTTATAATTTACATTACCGACAAATATTTACAAATTGAACGGGGCCCCAATATATATATATATATATATATATATATATATATTATAATGCTACCCAAAATGTCGAATACGCTCCATATATAGTTTTACAAATTGAGTGGGCCCCTAAATAATATTGAATGCGACCTAAACTGTCGAATGCCATTCGATCGGGCCCCACGAAAAACGGGGCCTATTCGATACTTTTAGGGCCCAATAAACATATATATATAAATCAATATTTTCAACGCACTTATTGTCAATTGTTTCCATGGTATTTCTATATGGGAGCTGTTCCCGAGATTAACTTATTATAATGATCTTAGTTGACAACTCCATATCTATATACAGTATATTATATATAACATGTTAAATGAAAGAAATTGCGTCTTCTCTAAGCAATGTATTAATAGACTAAACGAAAAATTCACATGTGTCCATTAATTCAAGTTACAAACAAAACTTTAGCCGGAACCATTGATAAATATCCAATCTATGCCTCATGGCGGTTGTGTGAAAGATGAGTTCTACACGATTTTGCGAGGCAAAATAAATTATATGGCAGTTGCATATAGCCTAATTAGGCATTCTTTAAAGCTATTTTTAACAATGAAACATTCAACAGATCAAATTTAATTTTGCACAATTAAAATCGTAGTAAAATGTTACGTTTATTTATACTATAGCTAAATAAAGAACTTAAGAGATTGTTTCAATATAATTGGCTGCTAAAATATTTATCTTGACTACACTTGCCTCGCAAAACTCATTGTGTTCGTAACCATATTTTATTAAAAGGTTAAGTTAGATTGTTCATCTAGGAAAGAGAGAGAGAGAACACGAAAATCCATATTTATGGAAAGAACAACAACCAAATCAAACTTAAATTCTATAAAAAGAAATTTGAAATGATAAAAGTTTTAGTTTTTTTTCTAATAAATAGCAGATTATATATACCATTCTTTTGTTTGAACTATGACTAACTCTCATTGAAATAAATTAACATGACTGAAAGCTATATATGAACTTGTTTAATTAAATCAAATAGATGTACGAAGAATGATTCAAAGGTAAATTTTGTTTTAAATAATGGGAATTTTATAATAATTTATAACTCTTTTTAGGTATCGTAAGGTCAGGGTTTGTTTTGGTTATTAATATAATCTTTTAGTATTTCAATATTGCGAAAGTTCATGCAATGCAATAAAGAGAATTCTTACATTCAATGATGGAATGTTTATATAATTTACCCAAAAAGAAGTGTAACGTAAAATGTTACAGTTCAAATTAAAAGAAAATTAAAGCGTAGAATATTAAACCTCGTTCCGTTATAACAAAGTAACAGATAACTTGATAGTATAATTAATCAAGTTGCATGAATGACACCTTTTTGTAAAAACGAAATCAGTTTAAGGTTGACATATATAATATCAAAATTAAAATTTAATTTATAATTTCAGGATTACCAAGAAATCAATAATCAATAAAATCAAGAAATCGTCCACCTATTATCCATATGTAAGCAACAATCTGGATCAATAATTTGGGGGAAAACATTTAGAAAGTCTTTTTGTCAGTATGTTTCATTATTATTTTTTTCTGAGTGAAACATTTATTTAATGATAATTATGATATTTTTTTGTTGTTGTTGTATTGAGATATGTCACCTAAAATGATGACACCTATTTAGTCATTTATTTTTGCTATTATCAAATTGAATTATCCAGAATTGTTAAGAAAAAAGCGATATAAATTATACTATTTTGTAAGTAGTCAAATTAGCATTTATATTAAAATACACCAAATAAGGAGTAATGGTTTAACTATGTCAAAACGCAACTATGCAATTACTAAATGAAAAAAGATGTATATATGAAAGTCAATTTTTTTTGTCAGAATTATATATGATATAATAAAATGTTCATAAATTAATAAATAAATTAATACTTAAATCAATACCTAAATAAAATGCTGAACTCTATTATTTATTCTGGAATGTCTTCGTATTTTCAGCAATAAATAGCTTCTATCAGTAGTGAGCCTATCGTATTTTTGTAATAATTAACCCTATCCGTGAAAGGGAAGTCGGATTCTGTTCCCCTCTCTATCATGTTTACTGTCTTTTTAAATTAACAAACAGAGGAATAAAATCCCCCGTGAGATCTGTCAAAAGCGTAGTTTTGCACCTTGTTATGTGACCGGCCACTGATAACTTCCGCGGACTCAAAAAAAGTATTTTTAATAATTTATGTAAGGACAAATAGCGAATCTTTTTTAATTTTTTGAAATTATAATCAAGACAGCATTATTTTAAATTTGAGTAGTTAAAAACTATTTTTTTCTGGATCATGTTGATGGACATTGTCCAAGCAGAGTGCTTTCGCCGATACCTAGCGCTGTACTTTAATTTCATTGCACTTACTATGCTGCTGCTGCTAAATGCAGTGTAGACGTAGTAAGCACATTTGTGTAGTATATATGTGCGTAGGCCCTATATATAAAAGTATATATGCCAGGTTTCATGACTACATTGCCCGATAGAGAATAGGGAAAATAAATGAGTGGTCTGGAATCCACACCAACCGGTATAGTGAATCGCTTAAAAAACAGCGACGGAGACTAAATAATTGACTAAATAAAATGACAAAATAAAACATCAAAATAAATCAATTTCTTTCAAGCAACTATGGACGGTGCAAATATAACTAAATCAAAACCATTGATGCTAGAATATTATCTTCAAATATTTAAAAAAATATGTATCTCCACGCACTTGGTAAATGCAAAATTTATTCAAAATTAAGTTATTCAGATACAAGTACGCTTTAAATGCCATTTGAGCTTGTTCAAATAAACGGAGATAACTATGTTACAAACCACAATTTCATACCTATTATTCTTTATAAAGTAGAGTATTTTCACAGCTATGCGCTCTTATTTTAATTTACTGAACGCAATTGTATTACAAATTAAAAAACAAACGCATAACCGCTAATTTACCTCCTAATTAAACATTATCTTTTGAAAACTCTAAACAAGTTAAAACTAATTTTATTGTGTGTGCGTGTTAAACACACTTAATATTCTTCCAATATTTTTTCATTCTGCCTCATGTTGTTAACAATCGGCATACACACATAGATATATATATATATGTATATGTTACATAACATAAAACCTGAAGGTCTATTAGAAATGTATGCATTTTCAACCAGTTCCTATAAATTTATACTTCAATAATAACAGGTATTCTCGATGTCTGTCAAATGGAAATTGAACACTATAAGACAACAATTAAAGCTAAGCAAACCATGTTCATCCTGGGGCATTTCCTGGTGGAATAATAATTCATTATAGGAGGCCTAGCTTCAACTTTTTTTTCTCGGAGAAATGTCCCATATTATAAAACTGTTAATAAATAAAATCAATGTATGTGTTTATTAAGTAAATTAAAAAAAAACTTTGTTTGTTAACCTATTTATAAAGTAAAACAAATTTTCATTACATATTAATAGATAATATAATTTTAAAATATTTTTAAAATTTATTTTTTGAATGTTGAAAAAGATATTGCCATAATGTTGACTCGTTGAAGATGTTGACTCGTTGAAGATGTTGACTCGTTTAAGATGTTGACTCGTTGAAGATGTTGACTCGTTTAAGATGTTGACTCGTTTAAGATGTTGACTCGTTGAAGATGTTGACTCGTTGAAGATGTTGACTCGTTGAAGATGTTGACTCGTTGAAGATGTTGACTCGTTTAAGATGTTTACTTGCTTATGTTGACTCGTTGAAGATGTTGACTCGTTTAAGATGTTTACTTGCTGATGTTGAATCGTTGAAGGTGTTTACTTGCTGATGTTGACTCGTTTAAGATGTTTACTTGCTGATGTTGACTCGTTTAAGATGTTTACTTGCTGATGTTGACTCGATGAGTTGACTCGCGGATGTTGACTCGCTTAAGATGTTTACTTGCTGATGTTGACTCGTTGAAGATGTTGACTCGTTGAAGATGTTGACTCGTTTAAGATGTTTACTTGCTGATGTTGAATAGTTGAAGATGTTTACTTGCTGATGTTGACTCGTTTAAGATGTTTGCTTGCTGATGTTGACTCGTTTAAGATGTTGACTCGATGAAGATGTTGACTCGTTTAAGATGTTTGCTTGCTGATGTTGACTCGATGAGTTGACTCGCGGATGTTGACTCGTTTAAGATGTTTACTTGCTGATGTTGACTCGATGAGTTGACTCGCGGATGTTGACTCGTTTAAGATGTTTACTTGCTGATGTTGACTCGTTTAAGATGTTGACTCGTTGAAGATGTTGACTCGTTTAAGATGTTTACTTGCTGATGTTGACTCGTTGAAGATGTTCACTTGCTGATGTTGACTCGATGAGTTGACTCGCTGATGTTGACTCGCTGAATTGACTCGCTGATGTTGACTCGCTGAATATGCTTCTTATTTACTATCTCACCGATCTCTATCGAACAATGATTAATACACGAAGTAGACACGAATTATGTACAGCGTCACATCCGAATGAGTCATATATTATGAGGTAATTAAATAAAGGAGGTAATCATAAATATTTAGTTTGCAACATATAACAGTAAATTAAATTATAAGAATGATTTTGAAAATAAATTTAAAAGTAATGCTTATTAACTTCATATTTTAGTTTTGATAAATCAGTATTGTTACAAAGAGTTAAACAGTGTACCTACTGTGTGTCTCCGACATGGCAATATACCGTTCAGATAATATTTATTTTATTATTTTAAATATTTAATATTGACACTTTTACAATGAATAAAATATTTTTTATTAATTGTTTTATTTAGATATTGATACACTTTTTATTTATTTATTCTATATTTATTAAGATGTTGTGTAATTTTTTAATTTATGTTCCCGGTAATTAAGCGAGTAATACTGATACATTAAAAAATGATAACAGTAAAGTACAACATAACAAATAAATCTACTCGTGTCTTTTAAATAAAAATCGAAGAAATAGTTTTTAGATGCAGTATTTTTAATATAATTGATTCCCACAAATAAAAATGAAATTATTGACAAAAACCAACAATCTCAAAAAACAAAAAATATCGCCAAGAGGTATAAAACTATGTCACCATTGAACATTTTATCCTTCACTATATATAGCGGAATATAAAAAATATGATAGTAAAAAGTCATTAAAAGGAAAAATAAACACAGGAAAAGTTCAATTATGCGCACAATAATTCCTGGAGATAATCAATTGTTTGTAATTAGTATTGCCTTCTTTCTGTCGACGCTGTCTGTTGTACTTTTTAAAGAAATATTTGTTAAATCTAATTTACTTCAGTTTGGACTTTAGCGTTGAAATAAGTGATACTTTTTTTTAAAGTTTCAATCAAATATTTAGTTTTTATTTTCATAAATAACACTTGAAATAAATGTAAAAGAAAAGAAAAAAATATTGTAAATTACATTTAAGAAAATGATGATTGTTTTAATTTAAATGTAATACAGTAATTGTATTAAACTTGTATTGATTATATAAGTACTATAATTTTGAGTGGAAAATTTCACTCTAACATTTTTTACTTTAATTCATTGACTCGCATAAAGATTAAATTTTTCTACATTTTGGTATACATTATATACAGTATATACACATTAGAAAGAGATTCAAAATTCATTAATAATATAGATAAGAAAATAAATGACGTATTTGAACAACGTATTTGGATTTAATCTGTTTGAAAAATAATAAAATACATATCATTAAAAAATCAAAATATTTACGAAACTTTACAACTAAGTTTTTTTTACTAACACTAATCAATAAATGTTTTATCAATAGTATAAAAAATAACAAAATCAATAATTATTTCAAATCTACTTATTTAACTCGCTGGAATGTTTAACACATTGTTTAACACAAAAAGTAGGACATTTATAGACTAGGTAGTGTGTTGTTAAAATTTGACTAGTGCTTTCATATTTTTATTATGCATGCTCATGTAAATTACTGTTATTTGGATGCCTTCTGCCGTATGTATGTATTGCTAATAAAGTGTCTATATAATAAAGTTAATATGATTTTTTGACGTATGGCTGTCTATCTGATTTATAGACTGTCAATATGTCTCACTTACAGCTTCTGGTTTGTTCAATACACTCCAATTTTATGACATAGTTTTGTGGAATGTTTTGTTATGATTTTTGCATTATGCAAGCTTGGACAAGTTTGTTTTTCCGG
>JAUZND010003073.1:0-12476 GCA_034780555.1 Coelogynopora nodosa
AGTCATGCCTGTAGTGGTTATATGTTAACTAAAGCCATTATCCAGGACACAAAACCAAAACAGACCGAAAGTAGAAGTTGACCCAAAGAGAAACAGTAGAAACTCTAAATAAGGTGCGGGACTTAGGACCCTCAGCGGCGTAAAATCTGCCCTAACTGTTTGTTGTTGGAAAGTATTTCGTATATCTTTTTAAATAACACAATATCTACATAATCTTTATATATGTTTCCTGAGGGTGTAAACTGCCGAAAGTGAAGCCAACTTACGACTGGCGCGGTGCAGCCTCCTCGCACCTCTTCTCCCCCTCCTTCTCAGGAGCGACCACAATCGCCTTGTAAACGTTGAAGGCGCAGTCGCGCTGCAGCATCTCGTTGAACTGTTCCGCGAACAGCGACACCTCGAAGGTGTGCTCCTTCTGGTCCTCCAATCGATAGTCGAGCAGGGCGTGCAGAGACATCTTGTGACAGTCGAAGCGGCCGCCACGTGCCTCTCTGCTCGGGTGGACCACGATGGCCGGCTTGTCGCCCATTCGGTAGAGACGTTCCAGTCGACGGCGCTCTTTCTCGGTCAACTCTGCCGGCTCCTCCTCCTTGTTGTCTTTCTCGTCGTCTGTTAAAGAAACGTTACAAGTATTTAATCAATTAAATAAATGTACATAACCACGAAATATTAACTCTAAAGTCAAACTGCTTTTCGAATTAAACAAAATACATATTATATTATAGAGATCTTAAATGGCTCTGCTAGTTATCGATTAATTATTCCGACATGTGAATAGCTCGTAGAGCAACAATTCGGAAAATTTATGAAAACAATGTTTGGTGACATATATTATAGCTTTGTATTCGTGTATTATAAGATAATACAATTACGATACAAAACTTCCTAAGTAATTTGTTTAAAATATTGAAGTATATGATTCCAAAATACGAGTATACTGTAATCTGTACGAGAAAAAGCTGTAAACTGCGAACTATCCACAAGTGTAAACAGCTAACTAAAAAACGTTATACTTGAATTTGTGAACCACACAAAATATTACACAATGTATTATGGTGAATAATATATATATATTGTATATATAATTGGTGGTTCGCAAAGTTGTTAAATAGTCAAACAAGCTTTAGACTGTAATACCTATAATATAGGTATTACAGTCTAAAGCTTGTTTGACTTTATATTGTTAGTAATTCAAAACAGAAGAAATGGATTATTCTACTAAGAAGGTCAAACTTACGTATCGTTTGCAAGTAGCTACAAATTAATAGTACACAACAGCTGTTAATTTTATATTAATATGCTGGATTTGTGTTAAAGTTTCGTTTCATCTCTAAATTTTAGATAAGTGATCAAAACTATGGATTGGAAAGGAAGTAAAAAAAAAAGGTTTTGTGTTCCAGTGGCATTTCCGTAAATCTATTCAACCGTTGGCCACTCTTCAATAGGTCGGTATGGTAGATCAGTTTACCATTGTGTTCGACTTGTTTCTGTTAAGTGAGATCAACAATATGATACAATAAGAATGACTTCTAGTGCTAATAGTTTTCTATTCCTATCAGGAAGGAAATTGTGGCAGAATCATGGCACATCGTCTTTCATTTAAAATAACAATAACGCCTCGGAAAAGCATACTTCCAGTATAAAATTGATAATGGACCTGATGACTGACGAATTTTAACCAATTTTTATCTTTATAATACAAACTATTAAAGCGGATAACTCTATAAAATATCCGCAATTTTCCTAGCCAAAATGTCCGTTTGGATTGCCGGATTCAACCCCCCG
Organism: Coelogynopora nodosa; assembly: GCA_034780555.1. Lineage (NCBI taxonomy): Eukaryota > Metazoa > Platyhelminthes > Proseriata > Coelogynoporidae > Coelogynopora > Coelogynopora nodosa. Next base: position 1,786 of record JAUZND010003073.1, read on the forward strand.
GAAAAAGAACTTCAATTCCCGACAATGGACAGCAGTCAGGTCTGTAGTAATAGTCTAATAAACATGATATCATAAATTGATAACAGATCTCAATTTACCTTCATCCTTGTTCTCGGAAGACTTGCCCTCCTGTTTGGCCACAGCCTGTACCACTTCCTTCTGCTTCTTGTCTGTTTCTGCCTCTTCGTCGAGAGCTTTCTGCAGACGGGCGGTGAGTTGGGCCTTCAAACCCTTCGAGTTAATCTTACGAAGACTCAGTTCTCGCTTGATGTCAGCAACCTGGTGTGGGGTTAGAGGGACGCCTGACATGAAGCTTTATCACGAGAACAGGACTAAATAATGCTTAGCATTCTATATTATAACAGTTTCACAGCAAAAATGTGTTTATTCTCAATTAATTTTAACAAAACATACATTGGTCTTGATCATGGTATGCCGGTTAAATCGTATTTATTTAAAAATTATAATTTCTAGAGAGAAAAAACTAACATTTAAGTAAGTCTAAATTATCGATTTTTGGGAAAATAATGACGTCATTAAATTTTAATCGTTAAAATAAAGTTACCTTTAAAAGTGGATATAAATGGTAATCTGATAATATCCAAAAAATAGTTTGACATAGTCATCAAAACAGATATTAACCCTTTGTACGTGGATATATTTTTTGTTTTATCTTCACAATTTGTTATCGATTGGTATAATTTTTATGACTTTATTACGTCATAAACTACAGTTAGAAAACTATAGGAAAACAACCCAATTCAAATTAGAAAAAGTATGTGGCACATATCTTCAGATAAATTAGGTAACAAATAAGACAAATCCGTTTTTCTCAATATACAAATACATACAATATATAATGTATTATATAGCCATTTGAAATTCGGCCAAAATGAATTCATTTTGGCCGCAGTCATTTTTGCAATTTACTTATACAGTATATTCAGCTATTAAAACTTTTTTCTGTTAATTAGTTATAGCTTAATATTTTTAATTTATTACATAGTTACCCTAATAGATATAATTTCACAAATATTAACAGGTATGTTTTTGACAGAAAATATTTATGGCCACTTAAAATTGGGCATTTTTATTAGTTTATTAGATACTAGTTTGATCTAAAACAATCAGTATCTAATATTGTAGTCTTGATAAATGAAAACAATAGAGGTATCTTAGAACCAGATTTTCATCATAAGCAATTTCAAAATGTATTTTTCTCAAAATATGACAACATTCAAATGACTACAATTTGTTTTGTTCATTCCAATACATGATTATGTTCTTTGAAAGTAAAATATACCTTGTAAAGTAAAGCCAAGAAGAGGATGGATGGGAAGACAGTGGAAAGGACACATACCTTCAAAGACTTCAGGTCAAGTTGCGCAAACGGCGTGGGATCCCCTTCTGCCGGTTCCTCTCCAGCAACTTCGTCATCCTCCTCCTAAACAAACGAAACACTTATTATGAGACAACAATCGCTGGACACATGGGAGCAGACACGCACACTACCATAAATAGATACATTTAATACTAATGAGAAAAAAAGTTAAATATTAAATCTCAGACAAATCGGGCAACACAACCACAGCTCATTATTTCGTTTAGAACAGATGTTTTGTTTAGAGTGCTTTTGCTTCCCGAGAGAGTAACTTTTGAACACATAACAAGCAACGGTAGGTAGGTAGGTATCTGCGACAGGCAATAGAGCTACTAAAGAGTAGAGTAGGTAGGTTATTATATCAATGCATGTATGCCTGAGTGAGGGAGGTTTCTGTGACGGAGGAGGAGGAGGCTGCTTCTGTAACTGAAGTGTCGACAGCCTCGAGCAGTTCAACTTGCTCGAGCGGCTCCGGGATGGGCGGATTGAGACGCCTGTCCAGCGCCCCCTTGTAATCATTCTTTAGCTCTGACCAGTGGGCCTCGGCGGGCATACAGGCCCAGATGTCCGGTACGAAGATGACCACTGTCTCCACCCTAGCTTCACGTGGTGCCAGCTGCTGCTGCTGCTGCTCTGTTGTTGGGGTTGTGGGAGTGTGCCGCTCTGCTGGTCGATAGTAATGCAACTCCAAGAATCTAAACCTGGAACCCAGATATAAAACGAGGCGCGAGGTAGTATACACACTATACAGGGTATCGTATCGTATCGTATAGAATGACAACTCAAGCGTGCATAGATTTTACAGTCACCGTCTCGAGTGACACATTGTCATCAGTTTCCCTAGATAGATTACTAATTCTGGAACTCTTGGCAATCGTTATAAGGGGTATAATTCAGAGCAGCTGGTCAATTACTCCCGGACTCTCAGTTAGCATTACACAGTTGTTTATTCAGCATAAACATTGTTATAGAACATAAAAACGATATGCATACAGTAATTATTAGAATGTTAAATATGATAAACCATTATCAATACTTTTACTCATTATGATTAATTCAAGTCAGCAAATGACAACCGTACGATAAATTGTGTTTTTAGATTATAATAAAGAAATAGACATACCAACCAAAACTCACCAAAATATACAGATCAGCAATCGTCACTAGACTAGTATTCACAGCTATTATATTGTACACGTCATGAAATATGTTTATATATAGTCTTTTTGTATGAAACTTGGTCAACTTATGGACAAATACACTACAAAAAAACTGATACAAATTCACCAACAATAGGTTGACAAATTCCACACAAATTAATATCATCTCTAACAATAAAAGCAGTCAAACATATAATTTCATGTTAAAGACCATATTTATAGATCACCCATTACTTTTTCAAAATAATGTAGTTCATGAGTCACATTATAAACAAGGGTTTCACAATTGCCATGTTTTGGTACTACTTGACGGACTATTGGATACCCCGTTAAACAGTATAAAATCAGGAAACACAATTTGTAGGTTAAAAACAATCGATTTAACAAGTCCAATGAGTGCAAATAATACATTCTATCGACCGTATTGACTCTATTCTCACCTTTTGGTTGTATTTACGGGTGCCTATCCACTAGTAAAACTATCTTTATGACAACGCCGCTATGTATTGTATACTGGTAAGAATCATTGCACTTTTGAGAACACATTATCCAACACATCTAAATAATAGTAGTGTTTTCATTCACTTTCAAAGTAGATAGACAAATATTAACGGATTGTATGTTTACAATCAACGTTGTATTTTAACGACGGCTTACAGGGTGTCTATCAAAAAGTTATGTGTTGTATAGTATAGTACAATTTGAAAATACGTTTTCTCCTTCATTGACTAATAGTTAGTAATATGCGATACATTTCAATATGCATTACCATATTTCTTGTGATTTGCTTTGCTAGATTAAAGCAATAACCATGTAAACTAGGTATTATATAACAGTATGTATTGACCATAGATTATTCCTTTATGACCACTTTATTATTCATTATTGACCACTTATTCATTTCATTAGTTTTTATTAATTTAATAACTAACTTTCAAACAAATCAATTTTCTACTAAATTATACTCAGTCCTTTTTAGTTAAAACCAATTTAGGAAATGATAAGTAATGACGTGAAGTGATCAAAAATAATAGTAGTCCAAACTATTACAATTATTGTATTTATAAGACCTCCAATCTTCAATGCCCAGAGTCCTGTGGTATATCTTATCACCTTGTAACTAAACACAGGAACTGAAGGAGATAGATAAATTTTCTCGTGATTGGAAGTATCATAAAGATAACATGAAGGAGCATCATAAAAATAGTATTAAGGAGGATATTTGAAAATAGTTTTTACCTTGGAAAGAATTATTAGAGTAAGTTGATTAACGAGTAGCGTAATTTGTTAACTTATTTATGTTATGTTTAAGCGTAACTTTTTAAACATAACATAAAATGTGAGACACCAAAATAAAATGTTAATGATGGAAACCTAAAAACTCCTATATCTGAATAAAACCAGTACGAATATTAGTATGAAGATGACTGAAGGGAGACAACAATGTTCATTGAAATGATTTACATGTGTATGTTTAGAGCTATTTCATGAAAGTCACACAATATCAATGACAAAACCCGAAGTTTTCCAATAATCGATTAGGAGCGTCAGTGAATTTAATTAGTATATAATCAATCATATTTCAATTTCTATAATCATTACATAACACGGTAAAAAACATATTCGTTTGGACATACAGTCAATAAACGTATTTAATAAAATCAAAACTTGTATACATTCTCAATCTTGTCACTGTTGCGGTTGTTTCAAAACAAATATTGTACTCTCAAGATTATAACACACAGATTAACTATGTAACTTCGAGGAATGGTTGAAATTCCAGTCAGTGGTAGAGAAAGTATCAGACTGGCAGCTAGCTCACCACTGAGTACACCTGCTGAGATCCACACCAGTCAGACTGCGACACGTCCTCACAGCGGTCTTGATGAGCACCTGAGGGTCATCCTCAGGATTGGCCCCGTCCAGACTGGGCGACCACGGCCCCCCAACAGCCATCGGCTCGTTCTTGCCCCGCGACCCCACGAGGAAGTGAATCTGGCGGCCGGCGGCCATCTTGTCGGCTCGAGCGGCCCCCCCTCCCCCTGCTGCCAGCTCGTCCGACATGAGACAGGAGCGCTGGTAGAGGTCGGAGAGGGCTGGAGAGGCGGTGAGCATCACCTTGGCCGAGAAGGTGTAGTCGGCGTCGTCTGGGTCGGCCTCGCTAGTGTCGAAGGGGACCACTGAGTCCACGTCCTTGTGGAAGATCTGACACCGGGAAGGGAGCACAGAAGATAGTGAACGACTGAGAGTTGAAAGAAAAGTATTACTAAACATTTTAACTATGGCTTTACTGTTTAGTCGAATAAAGCTTTCAATACCGATCAACAGAAATTACTCCATAGTATAGATTCCATTGATTATGTACAGTACATGTTAAACATGGAGGATCTAACGAACAAGTACTTGTAATAGGGTTTTCATTTTTAATGCAATTTTTAATAAGATTACAATATAACACCAAAGAAATAAAATAATAAATGTTTTTAAAAAATGTAACAAAATAGGGGTTCCGCTTTTTTTCAGAATCAAATTCCCTGATATTTATATTTACTAAATAAGTGCATATTAGGTTTCCCAAAGGAATATATTATAAACAGTAAACTATAAACAATTAATTTTTTTATCTTAAGTACAATTACAAAAAATATTTAATAAAACAGCACTTAATATATTTTACATAAAAATAATGTTTAAGCGAGCAGCGCGACCGAAATTTTTAAAACTTTCTTTAGATAGTATAAAATGGATATTAAAAATATTAAAATAAGTCATTTAGTCTTCCCTGATTTTCTAAACAAACAAAAAGTTCCCTGATTATAACTACTGTCTTCATTTTCCCTGATTTTAGCTCATATTGTCATTTTTTTCCCTGATCCGGGGGAACCCTGCAAAAATTAATCAAATCGTGATATTTATTTAGAATAACCCGACAACAATAACCTATCTAAGCACTTTTTTAGAATAGTTTCAGAGTCATAATAAACTTGTTAAAAGGATTTTTTTTTACATATCCAAAGAAAACAAAGATAAAACCCGAAGTACAGTTGGTAATGATCGTGACATATATTAAATCAAGCAATTACGCCAATACTCATTTAACATTAAATTGTTCATGTCATTATTCTAAATTTTATGTGATAAGAAGAAACTCAAGTAGTTAAGCTTTCAATAAAATAGAAAAATGTAGAAAGTGAAAATTGAAACACATAGATGATGATAGTATTATTTTGAATCCCTACGTTTAGTAAAAAAATACCTCAGTTCCAGAACTGTTTACTTGGCGAGGTGAATATCTGTAGTGATAAAAGGGAACGAAATAGCCCTTAAGTTAACTCACATGAAAGTCGGCGTGGTAGCCCAACTTCATGGGCTGATGCATCGGGAACACCCCCTGCCAGTGCAGATCCCCATGGAAGAAGTCAGAAGGCACGTACATCCGATTGTAGCGCACCTTCAAGTGGGACACAGTGGCCTCCTTAAGGTCGAGGAGACAGCGCGGGATCCTGGCCGCCTCGTAATGGTGTTTACCGCCGCCGCCACCGCCGGAGAATCGACCGCTGCCTGAATGCGGCACCATCTCCCGTCTTGCCTGGGCCCCAGCACCGTCATGGTAACTGCTTCGGTTGGGGGGGCTTCTGGAGCGTCGTCTGCTGGGACTCACTCTACCGCCGCCGCCGCCTCCTCCCCGCCTAGAGCCGCCTCGTGGAGCGTGGCACATGTCGCGGCGATCTCGACTGACGGGGTTCACACAACTTCACTATCAATCATATAACAACGAACCATTTGTGTATGTATAGTGCAAAATCGATTAAATATCAATTCAGTGGCAACGTTCAGAGATCCTAACAAATCAATTTTAAATTTTCGGAAAATATTTTTATCTCCTCCATTATTCACCACAATTTATGGCGAGGCGAATAGCCGAGCCTCTAAATCGGCGGTAAGTGCCAAATGTTTTCCAGTTTTAAAGCTTAGATTGCATTTGAAGACATCTAATTAACATAATTTGTTTGTTCTGTTAAATCAAGTGTTTTTATGCCGTGCTATTTAAAATTGTATAGGTCTAGAGTATAATCGGAAATGGTTTTGGATAAATATAATACATATATTGTTTATATATATATCAAGAACGTATGATTAGAGGTACCTTATTTAATTATGAATTTTTTTAAATAATAATAGTTTCAATATAATATTATATTGAATTTAAATAAGCCCCCCGAAAAAATGCTGTATTTAAAACCTTCAGATTTGCAATACGATTATCAATCAGGTACTATAAATCATGTATGTTATACAAATAATTATCCTTCTGATTATAAGAGGGTAGTAGGGGGTGGGTAACATGTTATTGTGAATTGCAGGGGGTAACCAAATAGCTTCGAAATTTCCGGACTTTTAGGATCCCTGAACGTTGATAAAGCATTAATCTCACCACATCTATCAAAAAAAGATCGCTAACTTATTTTAACTATGGTTAAATAAAACATTGTTCAATATTACAATTTTGACCTCACTTTAAATGAATTAATATTATTAGCAAAACACATTCACTAGTTTAATTAAGGAATGAAAAAAAGTATAATTTTCATTTTTCTGTGTTTAGAAATGTAGTTATACATAAATTACATACATGACTTATTCGTAACAATTTATTAACAAATTGGACTGATATCAATAATATAAATATTCAAGCGGCAACTAATTAATCTGGAACATCATTGTTAATAATATGTTTACTTCATTTTTTGTCGATATGACCAATAATGACGTGTAAGGGACAAGAGGGTTAGTTCGTAGTTGGTGTACTAGAGTTCTTCAATGCAGTTATGATTCATGATCAAAATTTATGTAACGATAGAGCCAATCTCATTGGATATTTACGACAGTAGACAAAGTATTGAAACTTTTAAAATATATCAATGGAAAAACAAAGCATAATATTATAATTTTATGACAGTAAAAAAATCTACACTCAAAGTCCATTAAAAACATGCCATAAAATAATTAAATGACTAAGTAAAGGTGTATAATTTGGCATAATATATATTATTATATACTATTGCAAACAAACTATAAAACTCCACTTCACTATTGTGTATAAATATGAGTAGCAATTATACAAACATTCACTTACCTTTGTCTATTATAGTAGTCATCTTCTCCATAATTAAAGTTACTAAACATTTTCGAACCTCCACTAGTAGGGTACATAGCTCGTTTGTCATAGGCAGCACCAGCTGACTGGTACATTCCTCCTCCACCGCCCATGTGATAGTTACTCATACCTCCACCATACCCACTTCCACCATAACCTTGCATTTGACCTGTTATGGGTGAAAACAATGTGATCACTGTAAAATAATATTTAAATTATGATATGGCTAAACATAATCGTTTTAAAGTTGCTAAATCTAAAAATATAAACGTCAAGTTAAGTTTTCTAAGATGTGTAGATTAGGTTTCGAATTAGAAAAATTACGGAAAAGAAGAAAATAACTCTAAACAACAAATGACTAAATAAAGGTGTATAATTTGGCATAATATATATTATTATATGCTATTGCAAACAAATTATAAAAATCCACTTCATTTTTGTGTATAAATATGAGTAGCTTTTTGTCAAAGTGCAAAAGTAATTTTTATATGTCAATGTTATTAATAATTAGCTTCCTTTGAGATAATTAAAAAATGAAAAAAACTGTAAATTTTATATTTGAAATCTTTTATGTTTTAGTTGTCTTTAACAATAATTGTTTATATATTAATTCACACAGTACAATACCACTTTACAACATATTCATGTTATTAATTAAAGTTGCATAGAAGAAAAAAAAGAAAATTTACATTGCAAACATATTATACATCAACAAAATGTTAATATAGTCAGACAGTGAAGTCCTTGAGCTTTCTTATCTGATAGTATACACATTTGGAAGTTTTTTAATTTACAGACTAATGTTCAGTTAAAAAAGGATGATGGTCATTTAAATATCTAATTAACAAAACTGAGGTAGAGGTAGATATAATGAAAGTGAATTAATACTTAATTATATTATTATCAGTTTTTGTCAATGTGTGGGGTGTCAGAAGGAAGTATACTGATATTATTATTACTACCATACTTTATTTTACTTAGGAAAAATATAGTCTGGGAGCAGAATTCAGTAGAATATAAAAATTCTGCATGCATCCAGTGGTGATAACAACTCAAACTATGTCAAGTATAGAGTGCCACAAACTTGGCCACTTGTAGTTGATTGATATTAGTAAATTGCTTGATGTCAAACAGAGAGTTGCAATTGTGACATGTACAAATGATATAACTACCACTTCAAAGTTAAAAAAATGCAATCACCTCAGCTCATCCAGATTAAAGTAAATATGCAAGAATGCTTCTCCATATATCCAAAACAAAGCAGAACTACACCTATCTAGTGTTTAGAGTAAACCACAATATAAGTAAAATACTTTCACATATACTATATTGACTCCTAATTGTATAACTATTAAATGCTTCAAACTTTTTTTAATAAAAATGCAGTGCTGCCACTGCTCAAAATGAAAATAATAGTGCAGGCCCTCCAAAAAACGCAGCTATGTTTTGGATTACAAATATGAAATATGATATAAATTAATGTTGAAACATTATGTTCAGTAACTAGAAAGCAAAGTAGTAGTGTCATGTCAAAAACGAATGTTAAAAAATACATAAATCAAAATGTTAGTAAATTATAATCAAATTATGTTTTGTATAATATAGCACAGGTGTTATAAATTTGTATTAAGATTAATTTACAAAGAACAAGAACAATTACATTACCTTTTTATAAATTTTACCAAAAATAATGAAAATAATGAAAAAACAGATTATATATATCACCTTTATATTATACATAATTATATATAGTACAAAGTGTATCCTATATAATTGTATGAAAGTACCTATAGCATTGATTAAATAAATGACATTTCTATAGATCTAATCTATGGAAATCTACCATCCATGTCCACTCTTAGACAGGGGTTATAGATATCTATTATATGATAGGTAGGTACATAATTTTATTGAGCAAGGTTATATGTCAAAGTCTGAGTCAATGTTTTTTAGGAACATTTGGCGATTTATTTAATGGAATGGATTCTGCCTTTCCATTCTGAGCTTTCCATTAATTTAGCAGCCGCTCTTTCAAAGACCACAGAATGGAGATAATTAATAATATAGGCATAAATATTTTTTAAATATAAATTTATAAAAAAATGCAGGGAATACACAATAATAGCACAATAACATACATTTAAAAAAAATGCAGGTGCGCTAGCACTGAAAATGGTTGTAATATGAGATATTAAAAAATTGCAACACAAATATCACCAGTTTATATTTCAGTTATTTTCACATACTAAATAAGCATTAACTCAAGGTAAACCATAGCAAATATAGATCATGCATTTATTGAGTAAAGCAGTTCTGAATGCCAAGTCTTAATTGAGCATGTAAAGAAATTAGCAGATAAAAAATAATTTATTATGAGCTAGAGGGTAAATTTTTAGCTTTAACTTATACTTTCTATGCAAGGTGACCATTATAAACAGACATGAATTACAAATATGATAAAGTTAAATTTAGACATGCACCAATATTACAGCCAGCAAAATTGGCTCATAATAAATAAACAGAAAAACACATAAGTGGGTGACTGGGGCAAACCGGTATAGGGGTCCCCTGGTTAGGAGGTTGGGTCTTTAAAATACTTTTTTTAAAAGGAGGCTATTTCCAATCAAATTAGGGCCATGTAAATAAAAAAATTATTACATTCTAATTTTATCAAAAAGGCATCAAATGCAAAGGAAAATTGTGTCAGGAAAGGGGCTTTCTAGAGCTTGTCTATAATTCAAATAATACTATGTTTTGACAAATCTGAAACTGCATTAAGTATAGGGTCTAAACACTTGGCATAACAAAACATATTCAGTGGTCCTATCAGGCAATTTGTCTCATTTCGCGTCAGACCTAAAATTTCGCGTTTTTTCATATTTTGCAGTGGCTACTCAGTTTTAAACATAGAAGTTAAATGTGAATCCAGAATGACAGGTTGTATTATGATTAGTACCCAATTACAGGGTTCATACACAATTTTCCAAACCAA
>JAUZND010003074.1:0-12475 GCA_034780555.1 Coelogynopora nodosa
TCTTTAACAAGTTCTACGTTGCTGATGCTTTTGAAGCTGTCTTTCGATTACCTAATGCGATTGTTTGATTATATTATTATTATTATATGAAATATACAACATTGAAAAACTAACTTTATATTTTTTTCTCTTAATAATATTATGTATATTATATCTATTTTCCTAAATCTAAAATAAACCAAATACTATTTTCAAAAACCAATTATTTTTATTTTTTAGTTAAATTGAAACAATAAATATTTAAATATAGATATGTTTATTATTAAAAAAAACATGTGTATTAATACGTTACAAATAAAATTGTTTCAAACAATACATATTAAAATGTGAAATGTTGGCCAGCATTGTTCAAGTTGTTATTGATGACGTTTTCATCCATATTATTATTGGCAAGAAGGGATATTATAGTTGTATCAGCATTAGGCCTTCTCATTGCATCTTGTCGCTTCAATGACAGCTCCTAACCCTCTTCTTCTTCTTTGGCGCGTCGGGGATTGTCGTTTCAATTGACCTGATTGGTGTAGACATTGTAACGGAAGTGGGTGACGCAGGTGACTCTAGAGATTGAATATTCGGGGGTGATGTTGGCACCTCCAAGATTGTATCGTTATTACCCAGCCACTTCACAGTTCTCCAAAATATGGTACCATCATCGGCAAAGGTTGGCTGTCCAGATGAAGCAACAAGAGCGGATTGAGGTATATTAAAATCTAGTTGGCATACTGCGAAGAGATCACTGTCGACATATTTCTCCGCGAAACGACATTGCACCTCACGCAACACCAGACTCGCTGTATAACCGCTCTCACCGTGCTGACTCAGGTAAATCAATGACGCACGGATCAATAATTGATAGCGCCCCGATTTGAGCGGTTTCTCCTCAATCAGTTGGCTCTAAGCGTCGAAGAAACGTACATCCTTCGCAAGTTTCAGCCAAATTATGTCGCCTTTGCAGTTTGGCCTCAACCTCATCTTATCATCTGAAAGAGACGCGTGAATAGGTGTCGGTACCTCCTTAGCCGCATCAGTCTGCACCCACGCATGTAGCTTCTAACTCAACATTTTCTCCATTTCAGTAATCTTGGCAACGGATGATGGTTTAGGATTATACATAAATATCCGCTTCCCATCAAGGTATCCACACTTTGACTCGAACACCTCAGTGGTTAGATAAATGTCGCGACCAGACTCATCTATCACTGAAAAGATATTGCTTGCTCGATTCTCCGTTTTGTGCACCCTGAACGCTCCAAGGCGAATGTTCAGCAGAATTAATAGTACAAGTCATGGTTAGGTGGAATAGGAGGAGGAGGTCCATTGTCGTAATAAAAAAGTAAAGACTGATTTCTCTTTAAAAATTACCTCCTTAAATACATTTTATTTTTAGATTCGGTTTCACTTTCAGTTTCGGTTTCAATTACGTCACTGCCAGAACATGACCTAGATATTGGAAAAAAAAGTGATGCAGAGTGCCCACTTCTTAACTACCAGTTTTTCGTTTATAGTGTTTGTTTTATGGTAGCCGGCATTGGTGTCGTTTATTGAGACTTTGAGGTTTACAGCATCAACTTCGTCGGTTTCTGATAAACAACAACAACAGAAAAAATTGTACTTTATCCGTATAATAGCATCACTATGTATATAAGATTTAATTAACATTTCATTTATCAATTGATGGTATTGTATTCTCAGAAACATATGAGTATTATCTGCAAGAGAGCGATCATTGTGTCATTTATATGAATCCGATTTCAATTTATAAATTTTAAATGCACTTCACTCTTCATTCCATTTTACTTTCCTTTATGTAGCTTTAGAACGGTGACTTCCTGGTGGAGTGATCGATCGTTGACGAGGTGGTGGTGGAGTATTAGGAGGAGAAATACTTTGACGTCGTTTTCTTGAAATGATCCTGAGTTCCTTTGAGGTTGCATTACTTAGCGCTGTCTTGACAAAAATTAGATTTTTTTAAATAGCTTTGAATTCCCTTCGTCCAACATGAACAGATGCATATCATTGGTAGAACAAACACCGTCTTAACGCATTGCGAAGGACCAACAACTGACACTGCACTTCCGAGTTTAAAACGTCCATCCATGATCATTAAATGTCAATATAATCAGAGAAGCGTAGAGTATTTTTATTGATTATTCAATCCATTTTCTTACAAGTGAATCCCGCGTTGCATTATCACCGTGAAAAAAGGTAACCATAGCAGTACCGGTTAAATAACTCATATTCTGTTTTCAAAGGCAAGCCAAGTTGAACTTTCACTCCAAAGATATTTCATTCAATAAAGAAATGCAGTCTCTTCAATACTATAAGATACATTCTCTTCATGCGTACCTCGTTTATCATGTGGAATTCTTCTATATAATACATTCATTATTTCATTTGAAATTGTGGGATGATGATTGGTTAACTTTTGATAAGGAATATCCGTTCGATCACTTGAGTATTCACTTGAGTCTTCACTTGAGGAAGTATCAAGAAGTTGTCGAGTCTCTTTATAACCAAACATATGTGATATATATATATATAATCAAGCAGAGTTTCATTTGTTTATAGTCTTTTACCCTGTTTCGATCTTATTATAATATCATCAGGTAAGTATTGTATAGTCGAAAAGGACAACAAAACTACAGGATGAGAATTCGCCAATAAGGAATTAATCATTTACATTACAATTTTGAATTCAGTCTATCGAAAAAACCTTTTTCAACAGAAAATTAATCATATGATTTATATTTATTTAATAATTTTTAATAACACAAAATAAGATTAGTAGCCTACATAAAACATACACGTAAAATAATTTAAGGAATCCTTTTGTTTTCTTATAATTGGCTTAAATTAAGCCATTAATAATTATCAAACAGCAAAATTGACGCTTGTAAATGTTCAAGCTTTGAACTTATTTATATGTTTTCGCTTGTGTTTTATTCCCATCGTTTTATATTATAATAGAGAAAAAGTAAGCTTTCGATCTTAAACTTAAACTTCAATTGTAAGATTTCGCTGCTTTAGCTCACCACACTTCAAACTAATGTGTAATCATATATAATCAAGCTTTAGGTGGAAATAGACAAGCGCAAGCTTAGACTTACTTTTATTAATATTCCCTACAATATTAACAATCACTAGCAGACTTGCCAGTCATATTTTGGTTTAATTTAATTATAAACAAATATGACTAATATATGTATTTGTTTTCTAGATGTCCCCTTCACAGAAGGAGTCATGAAAGAAAGGAAGAATTCTTTACAATGCATGACATATCCACTGCTTGTAGATCAAAGGGCAACATTCATGTTACTCATCGACCCTCTAAAAAAATACGATACCACGTTTCGTGTTCTAGGCATATCTATAAAATCTGCAAGTATTGTTTTATTTGAAATTAGGTATTCAGATTGTAACTGTACATGTTATGATGTATCGTCATTTGTTTGCAACACAAGCACATCACAACCTTATTTGCTTTTCACAATTAATCGCATGCGAAGTATCTACAACAACAATTCCATCAAATTATTCACTCAAAGTTACCCATCCATGTTGGAAGCAATTTATCCTAAAATAATTCTATCCATACCACCAGGAAATGTTAAGCTGTCATTTTACACCTATTCAGAAGGTAATTGGGCCGATTTGCAGTCTGGAGACCATAATGTACCTACAATAAATCCTACAATATTCATCCCTGATCAACATATTATCGTTAAATGTGAAGCTTTAAAACAATATAATTTATACGAACTGCAACTTCAATCTCCTTTTCCATTGAAAAGATATTCTCAACATGTTGTTTCATTTAGCTCCGCCGTTTATGCATCCGGTTTTGTAACAACGAATATGCAAGGATTAGTTATAAAATGCAAAGAAGGAAATAATACAATACAACAAAAAATGAACGTAACTGGCGGTAAGTAAATGCCCACAGTTATATTTATTAATAAAATGCTCTTCGTATGCACACTACAATATATGTTTTTGAAAGTTATCGTAATTAATTTTATTTAAATAAAGATAACAATTAAAGTCTACAATTAATTCATAATTATGCATTTAATGAAAAAATTGATATAATCAATATATATTTTACGTGGAAGTAAGTTGCATATATATTAAATTATTATGCTAAATATATGATTATATTTTTTATTAGCTTTGTCAAATAGTGTTCCATATGTACTATACTATTTAACTATAAACGTATATATTAATATCAATAATATATTATTTCTAATTGTATTATTAAAATAATAATTGTTATTAAATAAATAAATAAATGCCAAAATGATTAAATAAATTAATAAGTTAATTATAACCACTAATAAATAAATATAGATGTATTCACTTATATTATATATATTACAACAAACGTAATTGTATAATATTCGTCAAATACAAAAATTTATGTATACAATAGTGTTATCTTTCGATATAAGATTGGTTCCCGGCTTTCGCCAATTTGCCTTTGCTCCCAATTTAATATATATATATACTCGTAATGAACCCCAACAATTAATGAAATAATGAAAATATTCTGAATATCAAATTACTTATGTGTGAAATCTGACTCTAAACTGGTTATTGTGATTTTACATAAACTTTTATTCATTAATAAAATTAATTTAAATTAATCCTTTCAAAATTCTAAATACGCATCTTCACTATATAATTTGAATAATACGTCAAATATATTTAAATATCAATGACTACCATATAATAAATTTAACAAATTTAAAATACGGTTTTTGCGGTCACCAACAATAGCAACTATTGTAACAATAAGTTATGTAAATATCGAGCTCGCGAGCCTCAGAGACTTCTCCAGTTCTTTGGCCGTTTCACGACGACGATATGGAACGAAGGGAAACAAGCCTCCAAGGGAATGGCATCGACTGGAGCCGTAGAGTACATACTGGTTATGAGTCTCAGGCACTTATTCTGCGCCCGGTCAAGCACCTGCACTGCAGAGTTAGACAGCCAAAGTAGATATCCCGTACAACTCAGTACTTGGCAGGGCTCAAAAGGATAATCTAATACATCCTTCGAAGCAGCTGACCATTCCATTCCCATTCCCGGCAACTTAGCGCCACAGGACGCGGCTTCTCTTCAGCATCTTTATAGGTAAATAATTTGGACTATACTCCTCCCCGTCTAGCCAATGATGAAGTGCCTCCCTTTCCATGATTTTTTTCACTTCACGGTTCTTCTCTATTTCTTCTCTCTAAAGAACCGATGGCGGATAACCCCCGCATACACTTGTACAAAGCGGTCAGCTTTTCTCTGGTTAGAGGAGAACTCACTTCCCTATCTACCAGCACCCTGTACCTCTCCTTGAGCAAAGAGTCCCTACGCAATAGATAAACCGGAGTATTCTTCTAAGGACTCGACGAACTTTCCCCAACAGTGCTGCTTAGATTCAACGATCAGTTGCCTGACCTTCAAGAATAATTGAATACAATCAACCCGCGTCTATTCGCTAAGTCTCTACTTAGGCGGTTGCGTTTCATGATCGCCTCAAGAACCTCCCTCCCTAGTTAGGTGCTCCTTACGAGGACTTTTTGCTCGCACCATCCCAACGTGGGTCCTAGCTACACGCTACACCCTGAATTGCCTCCGAGAGAAGGCAAACCCTCTCCTTCAAAGACGACTCCTGATTCTGGTCCTGGAACTCAGCGCACTTTTCACCCAACGCATAACGATAGAATGCCTAGTTTGTCACGTTCCAATTCTATTTTAGCCTTGGTTTCCTCTCAGCTAGGATATTGGTTTCAAAGTCAACGTGACTGAGTATAGGATAATGATCAGATCAAAGACCATCCAAGCAGCACCATTCCACATCTCCTAGGCAGGAATTGTGTGCCACTGAAATATACTGTGTACTCAATCCGCCCATATACAGATTAACCCGAGTCGCTGATCCGTGAATCCGACAGCCCAATTCATTTACACTCAGCCACTCTTCGATCTCCTTTCCATGCATGTTGATTGCAATGGCGGGCTCAATTTTTCCGCTAGCAAAATTTCAACTGGTGTTGCATCGCCCATAAACATATGATAATTACCGTTGAGTCTTATATAAGTAGAACGCGTTATAAGTCAACTTAATAAAAAATTATATACTATTAAGACTTTGAGGAGAAAGAAGAAGTCTTATAATAATTCATTGTCGACTGAGCACGATGCAATTTGAGCGCGGTGCAACGCCTTTTTTGCAGAAATATGCACGAAAAATAGGAAAAGTTTCACTGATATTTTTTTTAATTCTGTCAAGTTAGAAAGTCTTTTTAGATTTTTTCTGCTGAGGAGAAAGAAGAAGTTCAGCCCCAGTTCATTTACACTCAGCCACTCTTCGATCTCCTCTCCAAGCATGGTGGTTGCAATGGCGGGCTCAATTCTTCCGCTAACAAAATTTCAACTGATGTCGCATCGTCCATAACCATATGATAATTACCGTTGAGTCTTATATAAGTGAAACGCGTTGTAAATCAACTTAATAAAAAAAGTATATACTATTAACACGCTGAGGAGAAAGAAGAAGTCTTATATAATTCGTTGTCGACTGAGCACGATGCAATTCGAGCGCGGTGCAACGCCTTTTATGCAAAAAAATGCACTCTTTCCTTTGGGAAACCTTATCTTCAGGGAATTCTCAAATCGATATAGGAAGTACAAATTCAAACTCCCCGCCATCGATTTACCAACAAACGACCATGACCTAGTAGAAATCAGTCAAGGACAAGTTTGAGAAATGGCTTTGAAGGGGGAAGAGTCATTGGGGAATGTCCTATAAGTACTACTCCCATACTACTCGTGGAATAAGAGCCATATATTTTAATATTAAATATCTAAAAAATACTTAAACAATTTATAATTTTGTTACAAGAATGACTTAACATGTTAACAAGTAAGTTAATCTTACATAAAATATCGAATAAAACATTTATGTTACTGCGTTAATACGAAAAAAGTAAATAATTTGTTTTTCATTTACTTCAGGCAGTCCACCTACAACAACAATAACAACTACTGAAGGTAATGTAAAACTTTTTTAAACATTTGGCATTTTATCTAAATTGTATATATTATAACTAAACAAAATCATTAAAAAAAATTAAAGTATTTAATATTGTTTCAACAATACATCAATCACTGCAAAGAGTCAACCATTTTACTATTTATTTGTCATTCAGTTTATGCCATTTCAATTTGATTTGCATTGATCTGTATAAGACAAACATTGATGTCGGTTGTAGTATTAAGTCTGTATTGTGAAACATGTATATATATATTTATTATTATAGTATTACATAACACACATTTATTTTGTTTGTATCATATGTAAAAAAAATTAATGCAATTTTGAATATTTATGCAAATGACGTAAATTGTATTGAAATGTACAATTTTTTTTATATATTTGTAATTATAAGAAGAAAGGACAAATAAAGTAAAGAACAATGAAGTAACTTTTTAAATATTAATTAATAATACTTTTTTAAATTTGATTATTAATCTGAATCGTTTGAAAATTTAAAAAAAAGTAAAGCATGATAAAATATTAATTTTATTTATTTAATTTCGCACAATATTTAGTTTATTTTTTATAAATTTATAATATAACACAATTTGTGCAAAAATATAGCTTTGTTTTGTCGCATTTAACCGATGCGTTGCAGTATTGTGTAGAATGGTGCAGAAAGTAATAACTGCCATATTCATGTCAAAAGGGCATCTTATTTGAGAATCAGAGCCCAATACTCATAATCGATGCTTAAGGATGCCAGAAGATCTTTCTATCTTTATTTCAAATATGTGTAATAGGCCCCATATAGTATATATGTACAGACATATCTTTCAATCTCTGAAACAACATTATAAATACTCGTAACATTAGAAACAGATTTCTTAAAGTACCACGAATTGTATTTCCACAAGTCCAACTTCCCAGTCTCCATATTCATTCAAAGTGATGGAATTTTCAAGATCAGTTCGATAGTTTGACGCCGTTCCATTCTCGTCCACGTTACATGCTAGTAGAATGTAAAAACTTTCTTCATTTCGTTCCATCGAGTATATTTTCAAGAGATATCCACTTTTGGTCTTTACTGTATATCCTTTCCACTTGATCAGTGCTTCTCGATCGTTTCCTTGTCCACGCGAGAGAATAACCTTCTCAATTCGAGACGAATTGTATATGTTTATAATGAACTGCAGTTCCTGTTTGTAAATCAATCCTCTAATAATTTCTTTTTTGTTATCGCGTAGTTCATATTTACCGGGGAAAACTTGGTATTGATTGAATTGGTGAAAAAATCTTCTTCTGTTCAATTTCGTAGGTATCTTTATCAATTATTTGTTTTGTTTTAGACACTTTAAACCTATCACCAACCTTAAATGCATATTTATTCACCTTGTTCTTTTTCCCACCATACATTTGTAGACATAAATCTATTTAATTTTTTTTAGTTACCTCAATAGGAGCTCTATTTTTAAAACTTCAATGTGGAGAGTTATTATAAGAGTGAACAAGTTTCGGAAGAATATCCCAACACTTATAGAAGCCCTGTTTAGTGAACATGCACCACATACAATCCTTCAGCGTGCAATTAAATTACTCCACCACTGCCGCTTTCAATGGACTTGCCATACTAAATTGTTCCACACCTTTCGAATTGAGGTATTCACGTACAGGTTTTTTTCATACACTTTTCCTGAATCAGTTTGTAACTATTTTGTAATCCTTTTATTGGTTAAATATATTATCTTTAGTTATTTTGACGTATCTTTAGCTGATTTACTCTTCAAGGTTTTAGCCCAAGCGCAGCGTAAACATAAATCAATCAAAGTGAGCATTTATCGGTAACCATTATTCTCTCCAGCATAAGGTTGCATCTCTGCTAGATCAGCTTGATGTTGCATGCGCGTCGTTCTAGCAGTTTCTAATTTTTCGCTGATAGTGTTTGTTTTATGGTAGCCGGCTTTGGTGCCGTTTATTGAGACTTTGAGGTTTACAGCATCAACTTCGTCGGTTTCTGATAAACAACAACAGAGAAATTTGTACTTTATCCGTATAATAGCATCACTACGTATATAAGATTTAACTTACATTTCATTTATCAATTGATGGTATTCTCAGAAACATATGATTATTATCTGCACGAAAGGAATCAATGTGTCATTTAAATGAATCCGATTTCAATCTTCACTTCACTTCACTTCACTCTTCATTCCATTTTACTTTCTTTGATGTAGCTCTAGAACAGTGACTTCCAGGTGGAGTGATCGATCGTTGACGAGGTGGTGGTGGAGTATTAGGCGGATAAATACTTTAACGTCGTTTTCTTGATATAATCCCGAGTTCCCTTGAGGTTGCATTACTTAGCGCTGTCTTGACAATAATTAGATTTTTTAAAATAGCTTTGAATTCACTTCGTCCAACATATCATTGGTAGAACAAACACCGTCTTAACGCATTGCGAAGGACCAACAACTGACACTGCACTTCCCAGTTTAAAGCGTCCATCCATGATCATATAATGTCAATATAATCAGAGAAGCGTAGAGTATGTTTATTGATTATTCAATCCATTTTCTTACAAGTGGAACCCGCGTTGCATTATCACCGTGAAAAAAGGTAACCATAGCAGTACCGGTAGAATAACTAATATTATGTTTTCTATTCTGGCGCGCAAAGTCGAACTTTCACTCCAAATATACTTCATTCGGTAAAGGAATGCAGTCTCTTCAATAATATAAGATACATTCTCTTCATGGGTACCTCGTTTATCATGTGGAATTATTCTATATAATACATTAATCATTTCATTTGTAATTGTGGGATGATGATTGGTTAACTTTTGATAGGGAATTTCCGTTCGATCACATGAGTCTTCACTTGAGTCTTCACTTGATGAAGTATCAAGAAGTTGTAGAGTCTCTTTATAACCAAACATATGATATATATATATATATATATAATCAAGCAGAGTTTCATTTGTTTATAGTCTTTTATCCTGTTTCGATCTTATCATAATCTAATCAGGTAAGTATAGTCCAAAAGGACAAATAAACTACATAATTATAAATCTGTAATTTACTATTAAAATTGAATGAGTATATGTATACAAAATATGTAAGTTACTGATTATGTTTCACATAATGATGGTTATTGAGGTGCAATTGTTTTTCAATGTTTTTGAGGAGGGTATTCTGGAAAAAAGTTATATAAATGGTGGTTGCTGTATGGAAAGTTGTAATTCACACCAACCCACGCTCTCTTATCCTCGAATAATGACAAACAACGCTTGTTAAATTGAAGAGTCGGTATATTGTTGTTATGGGATGCAAATCTGTTGTGGTCTTTATTCACGTCAACCTGATTTTCGTACGCTTTCATGTAGACTTGTAGGAATCGTGTATGAACACATTTAAACACCCTTTGCTCTCTTATGTTCTGACCCATTTTGGGATTAGAGGTTATAGGCTTTAGGACGAAGGAAGATCCATTCCTTTTGAGGATTGCCTGCGCACTCGATTTTCACACAGCCCAATACTGCAGTATACCGATTTGAGTAGCAGGGTCCATCAGTCCATTTTGCAACATTCGAGGAAATAACAATTGGTCAACATTGATTTTGGATACGCGTAGAAAAAAGGGGTCGTTGTCTCCCGCTATTATCTAGAATTTCCATATAAATTGTTGTCATCTATATATAGCAATTCCACACGTTCTTTTTATGTGCCCAATTGATTGAAATACTGTCAACAGCAAAATTATTCTGCTTGAAAACTGTTTAATAAATGTCTCATCATTATTCTCTTACAGTGCTCACAAAAAAAGTTATACTCATATTACTGTTTTGGCGGGTAACCCGTTATTATGGTTTTGCTTATAACTATTTTCTGGAACCACCTATGAAATAATTACCTATTATGAAATTGTTCGTCTTGTAAAACTGATTAATAAATGTTTTAACAGAAGCTAAATATATTATTTTAAAAATGTAGCTCGGCCATACGAAGATCCCCGGGTTGACATTCAGCATGTTTTAATTATTTTTTTATGTTTTTATATTATATACTTAAAATAAATGACTAATCCAGCTAGTTTAAATGTCTAGATTGGTCAGTATCCATATATATATTATAATTTAATTTAAAAAATAGGATATTATTTTAATTTAATTATATTAGTTCAGAAAAGCAATTTTCAAATTGGACAGTTCAGCCATAATACACAACAAAAATATTTTTGCTAAATTTCAGATATTTTTTTTCATAAATAATATTTTACATTTAAAATAAACCTTATATAATAACTTACATCTGATAAGATTTATGCTATTTAAAATTGTATGAAATCAATTCTTAATATTTTTACATGGCTACATGTGCCATATGTTATTGTTTTTAAATATTATTTATGCCGTTGAAAATTATCAGAAATTAATCATGATTATTTATTTTATATTAAACAATAGATTCTTCTATTTCTTAAAAGTGATAATCTTTCATATTTTATCCAACTGTCCAATAAATAT
This sequence comes from Coelogynopora nodosa, assembly GCA_034780555.1. Classification (NCBI taxonomy): domain Eukaryota; kingdom Metazoa; phylum Platyhelminthes; order Proseriata; family Coelogynoporidae; genus Coelogynopora; species Coelogynopora nodosa. The sequence continues at coordinate 11,556 of JAUZND010003074.1, forward strand.
ATTTAAAATAATTAAGTAATTAATTTTTTAATATTTAGCTTGTAATTATATTTTATATGTAGATACGTATATATGTATACATATACTTATATAATATTGCATATTAATTATATATAATTATATTTAATTTTTATGCATTATTCCATATAATAATAAATAATAATATATATATATTTCACACACGCATACACATATATATTTATATATATATATATACATATAAAAAGTACCAAATTTATTTGTTTTCAAAAATTGTATAACTATTTAATGCTCTCATAGTAACAATTACATTTGCTCTCTTAGTAAACTTTAACAAACAGGAGAAGCATTGATCTGCTTAGCAATTGATTAGGTTACATAAAAAATAAGGAATTAATCATTTACATTACAATTTTGAATTAAGTCTATCGAAAAAACCTTTAACACAAAATAAGATTAGTACATAAAATATACAAGTCAAATTCCGCCATTAATAATTGTCAAGCAGTTGTTGTTGTTGTTGTATTGATATTGTAGTTTGTTTAGGGCCGTCGCGAGATCCGGGTTAGGTCCTCCAAAGAGGCAGTAAATTTATTTATTTATTGTCAAGCAGTAAAATCGACGCTTGTAAATTTTCAAGTTTTGAACTTATTTTTATATTTTTGTTTGTGTTTTATTCCCATCGTTTTATATTATAGTAGAAAAAGTATGTTTTCCATCTTAACTTCAATTCTAACATTTCGCTGCTTTAGCTTAACACTTCAAACTAATTTTCATTCATATATAATCAAGCTATAGGTCGAAATAGACAATTGTGCAAGCTTAGACTTACTTTTATTCATATTCCCTATAATATTAACAATTACTAGCAGACTTGTCAGTCATATTTTGGTTTAATTTAATTATAAACAAATATGACTAATATATGTATTTGTTTTCTA
>JAUZND010003075.1:0-12475 GCA_034780555.1 Coelogynopora nodosa
TATATATTTACGTGCTAAATTATAAAATTTAATACGAACTGACCAATACTTGTTGCTTGGCTTTATCCATAAAAAATGGCCATTTTAGAAAAAAATTTTTTCCAGTATTATATCCTATACACTTTCGGATCATAAATTTTAAATTTTAACAAATTTAATCAATGGTGATGCAAAAATGGTTAAATATTTGCGAATTTCAGTGAAGTTGGCGTATATACAATCTAGGTATATATTATTTATAAAATATTTCAAAGACTCTACAAGTAGATGCTTTAATTTAACTTTTAAAGTTTTTGCAGGTAATGTATTTTAGGGTGCTGAATGTTAATGCACGCTACTGTATAATAGTATCCCTCATCCCATAGTATAAAAGTCAATCAGTTTATCGTCTAAAATGATGGTATTATTACATTAAAAAATATTAAATAATATTACATGTTCCATTAATAATTGTATATTCGATCATTAGATAATGTGCAAATTTTTATAAAATATTCAAGTGATACAAAGAAAAAAGTTAACATCTTAGTAATTGCATAAATTATATAAATTTTAAGCGCAATTAGATTAGAAAAGAACATCTTTTAAATTTTATATTTCATTTCAAAATGACAAAATTCATTAAGATTTTAATAACGTAATTAATAATTTATATTATAATTATATAATTTATAAATTGTACAACATGTATTTATACCCTGAATATAACTTAAACTTTACTTTTTAAAACGAACAACTTACAATTTTATAATGTTTACACAACCATCAACCTTGTTTAAAAAATGAAAAAAAGTATATTAATTTTTATTTACACTTTCCATTGTATTTATGGAAATGACACCGCTTCAGAGACAGGCAATTGTCTATCAAGCATTAAGAACATTTACGACAAAAAAGGATTGATTGCAAAAGGTTTTAAGACGATAAATTAATCAATTATTTTTATTTAAAAATTTTTTAACAATTATAATTATTAAAAATAATCTCTAAAGTTATCGACTCGTTTGGAAAACCGCCTGCTGGAATTTTATTAGGTCAATTTAAATGGCTTGGATCTGTAGAAATGTGCAAATCATTATTTGACGAAAACGAAGAAATATATTTCCGCTACTGTAAAATACAATACAAGGTTACATTTACAATCTAACATTAAAAAAAATGAAAATTTTAAAAAACAATAATTTTTTTAAAAAATTAGTATTATTCCTACGGATTATGTGTTCCATCCTCGTGTTTATCCGAATTAACTGAAGTCTTATCAATTACAACAAAGAGGTTTAACTTATCAGAACCAGGTAATTAATTAAAATAAGCTGTATAAATTTACATAAAAAATAAATTAAAATTAGGTTTATTTCTAAAGAAAGGAAAAAATTTTCAAAAAACCGCATATTCTAAGTATTACACTGGAACAGTGATTGTATTGTAATTTATTAAAAACATTTAATTATTATAAATGTTTATTAATCTAACTTAATTTAATTTAATACTTTAGATCACTACTCCTTCTACTTTTTCTTTTGGAAATAATTGTCACGTTTTACGATATATTTTTGAGACTTGACCAGAAAGAAGAAAATCCATTTTCTCAAAATTGTGAATTGAAATCGGAAAGCAAATGCAAAAGTAATAAAGAAATTGTGAAAAAATCTCAAGGTATAATAAAAAAATGTCCACTAAAATTGAATTATCACTCACGAATCGCGATAAAGTTGATTATAAATTATTATCATTATTGTAATCGTTGAATTGAGTGAGTAAATCAATTGACGATAAACAATGTTAACTTTTGTGAATAAAAAAGGCGCAAAATCTATCGATTTAACAGGAAGAAAAGTAAGTCACCAAGGACTTCAAAAATAAAAAATACAACATAAAATATACATTTTCATTATCGCTTTTTGTAGAGACAAATTTTAATTTAAATCATTAATTATTATTATTGATTCCAGATTTTATGAATGTAATTAATATTTATAATTATAATTTAGGTCTCACAAGTTGTTCAGTGAAGGTTTTATCGCTCATTTACAATTTTGAGCGACTTTTTAATACGCAGACAGGTCAAGATTCCAAGTCATTCGAATGTTTTCATGGTCTAAAAGTGTTGTCCATGATGTGGATAATGTACGCTCACAGTTACAGCTACAGTTCGAAATTTGTTGGTTATTATTAGCTTGTTTAAATTTTAATAATTTTAATAATTTAAATTTAATTTATTTTAGTTAATCCATTGTCGTTCAACCAATACACTGGAAATTTGATATCAAATTTTATTTACTCTGCATTTTTTGGGGTCGAGACGTTTTTTGTTATATCGTAATTTTAATAAAAGAAACAAATAATAAAAATTAAATAAGTAATTTAGAGGCTTTTTAGTGAGCTTTAATTTGCTGAAAAAATTCCGAGAAGGTGGTATTTTCAAAGTTAATTGGTCAATCTATGTACTGGGGAGATTAGTAAGGTTATAAATTTATAATTATTAAATTACTAAATGTATTTAAGTGTCATTTTATCTAATTTAAATTAAATTTTAACTCAGCATTTTACATGTATCTTACAATTTATAAGTTATAAATAATATTTTTAAATTAACAAGAGATCAATTATTTAAAAAAAAACAATTATAAAAATATTCTTGACTCATTACATCATTTAATTTTAAAATAAAATTTATTCCACAACTATTATGTAAATATCTAAAAAATTTTACTTAAAAACTATCACGTGTAATGAATCGTCCATAAAAATTTTTAAAAAAATTGTAAAGTTCATAAATTTTATGGATAAACCCTTTTTCACTTGAAATTTGTACATGTTAAATTTGTTAGTAATTATATTATATAATTATAATTTTTAATTTTATCCATTTTTTTAAAAATATTTGTTATATTCCAGACTGCTTCCCTTGTATTACATGATTCTACTATTTTATATTTACGTCATTCCTTACTTTTCAAGAGGAGTTCTGACAGATTCTGTAGATGGAGTAGATAAATATTGCACAGATTCAAAACCTTTTTACATGTTTACCTTGATTCAGAATATAATCAATCCAAACGATATGGTAATTAATTTAAAAATATCATAGACTAAATCTTAATTTATCTTTTAATGCTTTTTTTATTTAAAAAAAGTTTAGTGTGGAGGATGGCTCTGGTACGTATCTGCTGATATACAGTTATATCTTTTAGCACCATTATTTGTGTTTTCTTTTTATTGGTATATAATTTCTTATTTAAAAAAAAAGTAATTTATTATTAGGAATAAAATATTGGGTTGTTTTGTGTGTCTCTTTGTGATAATTTTACAAATTATCAACATTGGAGTCATCACTTTTTACAATGATTTACCTACGCCGATTATTTACGATGTGAGGGAAGCAGCAAGAATGTAATTAAATTAATTATTAGTTAATAATATTAACTTAATTAATATTTATTTTTATTTTTGAAAGTGAAGATATGATGAACAAATTGTACTTTCCTCCTTGGGCCCATTTGCATGCTTATCTTGTTGGAGTCTTTGTCGGGTATATCGTGTATCTTCGCCATTATAATGAATTTAACCTACGTTTATCAAAAGTATTTATTTAATAATTTTAATAAATAAAATAACTTATTATAAAGGTGAAAATATTGACTATATGGCTTTTGTGGGCTGTCATGTCATTTGCGTTGGTTTTCGGAACGATAAACACAACAGGACAAGAAATTTCAATGGTTTTCAGAATACTGTACAATTCATGTGTTCCAGTTGGGTGGTCAATGACAATAGGGTGGTTAATATATGCTTGCATTTCAGGATATGCAGGTATTTTAAATATTTTTTAAAAAAATAATTTATATATATATAAATATTTTATTTTAGGCCCTCTTAATAAACTTTTGTCGTTGAATATATTTAAATCTACAAGTAGACTCACATACGCAATGTATCTCATACATCCAATGATCATTTTACAATATGGTTATAATCTAAAGCAACAATACTACTTTGAGTTGATGAATCATGTAATTAATTATATAAATTTATATTATCACAAAAAATTATACATTTAATTTTTTAAAATATTTTTAAAATATTTTTATTTATATTTTTAGAACATTATCTTCTTGGGTTTATTGTTGATAATTTACAAATTGTCTGTAATTTTGACCTTAATCCTCGATTCCCCAATAATGAACCTTCAAAAGATGATATTTAAAAAATAAAAAATGAAAAATTTTTTCAAATGAAATTATTAATTATTATTATGAATGAATTAATTTTTAAAATAAACACATTTTTAATCAAACAATCACTTTGGATACAAATAAAGATTACTTCAATTTAAATTACTTTAAATCTTTACAAAACTTGAATATGTTCATGTCTAGAAATGAATACGACTCGGGCGCAAAAACATTTTCACCTGAAGGACGTTTATTCCAGGTGGAGTATGCAATGGAGGCGATTAAGGTACAAATACAAATTAAAATCTAATTTTTGCAAGTAAATGTTTTTATAACTTTTAAAATTTAGTTGGGGACTACTGCGATCGGATTGAAATGTGTTGATGGAATTTTGTTGGCTGTAGAAAAACCATCAGCTTCCTGTTTAGTTATTCCGACAACTACGCAGAAAATTGAAAAAATTGACAAGCATATAGGTACAGCAATGAGTGGGATGACTGCTGATGCACGAAGTTTAGTAAATCGAGCAAGAATAGAATCTCAAGTAAGTGATTATTTTTTGTATTCTTTTTAAAAAAACTTTCATTAATATTTTAATTTTTAAAAATAGAATCATTGGTTTACTTATGATGAACCTATCAAGACAAAAGCTTTAGCACAGAGTATTAGTCGAATGACTTTGGCATTTTCTGACGAAGCGTCTAGTGAAAAATATGGAAGCATGGTAAATATAATTTTTACCTTTTTAAATTCATTTATAGAGTAGGCCATTTGGGGTGGCTATGCTCATTGGAGGTTATGATAGTGATGGTCCGAAATTGTAATTTTTTTATTCAAAAAATATTATTATTTTTCAAAAAGAATGGTACAAATAAATATTTTAATAATAAATAAATCGTTTAATAACGTTTTCAAAGAATATAAAATTATATTTTGTTACGTCTAGATATCAGTTGGATCCATCTGGAACATTTATAGAGTTTAAAGCGAGAGCTATTGGATCTGCTGGCACATCATCAGAAACATTATTTTCAGATTTTTATCGAGATGTACTTTTTATTATTTTTTGATACAATTTATCAAATTAATATTTTTAAAAAAATATTAGGATCTCACAATAAAGGAGAGTATAGTACACGTTTTTAAAATTCTCAAACAAACTATCAAGACTTTGGATTCAAATAGTGTTGAAGTATAATATCAAACATTAAAACTTTATTAAATTTTAACTTTTAAAAAAAGGTTTAAAAAAAATTAATTATTTAAATTTGAAAACTAGGTGGCAACTGTTACAAAAGAAAATGGATATCAATTATTGGAAAAGAAGGAATTGGAGCAGTATATTGAAGCTCTAATAGGAACTTTTGAGTAAATTTAAAATAAACTTTGAAAAAAATATTTTAAAATTAAATTTTATTAAACATTTGATAATACATGAAGAGACAATCCATTTACAATAACTAAATTTGTCAAATCTGTGCCTGCCAAATTTTCAAACCGTAATTTGTCGAAATTATTCCATAAAATTGAAATTTTAATATTTGGTGACTGGCGGTTTCCTTCCCTAGCGCATTTTATAACCTTTTCAAAATTATCAGGTAATATTGGTGATTGGTAAAAGAATACATGATCAATACCGCGAACTCTAAGATTTTTATAAAAAATGAATCTTTCAGTGACGAGTAGGATTTTTTTACGACCCTTGCTGTACATTTGTTGGGTTACCAATTGTCTTTTTTCGTTTGTGTATTCACTAAGATGGGAAAAATTTATAGATTCAAATTTCATATAGTTTCGAACTCGCACAAAATCAAAATAATCTGGTACAACTACTAGAGTTTGACCATTTTCTGTAGATTGAAGTTTGTTCAAAATCTGAAAATTGATATTTTTTAAATTAACAAAAAATTAAAATAAAAATAAAAACAAAAACAAAAACAAAAACAAAAACCTTTTCTTTGAAAAATTGAAATCTTAAATTGGGATATGTTTCAATGCTGGCATCATTGCAATCAAATTTTATGAATATCTATTCATAAATAATAAAATAAAATAAAAAAATAACCATGTATGAATTAAACGGGAGGTGATTAATTGGGGCATTTTCGGGGTCAGAGTATTTTAGTGATATTTTTACATTTCCGTACATACCTATATTTATATATAAATGATTATTTTAAAAAATTATGCCCAAAGTTTCCACTAAATAATTATTTAATAATTATAATTAGTAATTACTTTTGGAATAGCGTCTCATGATTGAATTGACTTCTACAGTTTCCAATTCAGACAATATTATAGTCTGTCTTAATAATTGGGCTTTTGAATCGAGAAAATGCATTTTGACGCTAAAAAAATTAAACATTTAAAAAATTATATTTTTGATAAATACCGACTAAAGTCGCAATCATGTCTCGAAGCGGGCATTTTGTTAATATTATCGAGTAAAAACTGTACATGTAATATATTATATTATTAATAATAACTTAATAAGTAATATATAAAGTAAAACAATAATGACATTAAAATGGGTCCAATTTTGCAACAGGTATTTACAACAATCGTGGCATATTAAAACTTCAATAGAAGAAAGGAAATCGAAACAATCGTCGCTTCTAAAAGAAATTAAAAAAATATATACTTTTATTAAATTTCATAAAATGTTTACTCTTCATCTCCCCTGATTCTCTCAATCAGTGTTCGAAATCCGAGTGGTGAAAATATGACAATATCTGACTTTTCTAGAGGACAGAAGAGCCTTATTCTCCTTCGATATATAGAAATTCCAATTTTAAAATTATCGTCCATGTTTTTCTGCCCTGTTTCGCCATCGTGGCCGTATTTGTCCAGGAATTTCTCCAAAAGATCCTATAAATTTATAAATTTAAATATTTTTTTACGAATATTAAATTACACAATCTGAACATTTCAGTTCGTTTTTCATTTCACGGTAAAAAGAGTCGACCATGTGCCTGTAAGGTAGAACGACCATAATTTTAGGTTTAGAAAAACCCATGTCTCTTCTATATTACAAAATGTCAGTTTAATTATTTTTTATTTTTACATTTCCACGTCCTTGTCATTTTTAAAGTTGATGTTATTTATGGCTATTTGTTTTTTGGACCTAAAGTTTAAAAATCAATTTCAAGATAAATAATTTTTTTAAACATTAGCACGTGGTTGACGACTTTCTTTGCTAGCGTTTTAATGATTGTTTCTTGGTCAAATACCTTACAAATGGGTAAGTAAATGTCTTGTTTTGACATAAAAAGTTGATCTAAAGGAGTATCTATTTGAGAATTTGAAAAATTTCGTTTGTCAAAATATTCTTTTAAAAAATCGTTATCCTGCTCGAATTTCAATGTTGAGTGAGATTTAATTGTAATGTCGAAATCTGACGACTGAAAAAATGGTACATAATATTTATAAATAATAATATAATAATTATTATTATTTTCTAAATTTTGAACCTCAATTATCTCTTGTCGGTCGTATGGCGGATCAATATATCTATCCACATTTCCAAACCATCGTTCATTAATTTTGTCTTGAAAATTCATTTAAATTGCACGTGCTAAATTTATTTCGACAATTTCAAATTGTAGTTACCCTGTTACTCGTCAATTTAAACTTTTACAAATAAACAATAATCTCAATTATCGTGAAGCATGCAGATCTTTGTAAAAAATGTTGATGGCTCGACGCAAGTCTTGAATGTATTGATTGATATTAATTAATCGTTGATTTAAATTTATTTTAGATTAATGTCGATGCTACTGTATCAGATTTGAAAAACACACTCACAGAAGGTAATTTTAATTGTAATTTAAAAGAAATTTTTCTTAAAATTAATAATCTTTTAATATTTTTGTTTATTTAGAGTTTTCCTTGTCGCACAACGGTCGACTGTTGAATGACCTCGACGATTCTACTTTGTCTTCGTTGGGAATCACAGAATTAAGTACCATTAGTACTTTAGTCCCTCTTCTTGGAGGTGGTAAGAAAAAAAAGAAGAAGAAACATACTACCCCTAAAAGGAAGAAGCACGTCAAAAAGAAGGTGAAATTAGCCGCATTAAAGTGCTACAAAGTCGATTCTAATGGAGATGTCAACCGACTTCGAGAAACCTGTATATTTTGCAGAGATGGAGTCTTTATGGCTAATCACTACGATAGAAAATCGTGCGGGAGATGTGGACACACTGTCAAACTTAAGGAAGAGGTGTGTTGAACATTTTAATAAAAAATATATATAATTATTTTGTTTGTACATACAATCGTACTGGAGAAAATTTGAAGTTAACAGTTTTTTTTAAGTTAACTTTGTTGTCCAAAAAAACTGCAATTTATTTGATATTTTTATATAATAATTTAATTCAAATTCCATTATAAATTAATTGTTTTGAAAGTTTTATAATTAATTTTTAAATATTAATTCAAAAATGATAAAGATGAATTAGTTACTCACTTGTAAGTATATTTTATAAGAATAAAAATTTTATTATAAAATTATAAAAAAATATTTTACAATAACTCACTCCGGTAATCTTTCATGTTTTTAATTTGTTTTTCCCAGCTGAGAACACATTAATTTTGTGTAGAAGTTTTTTTGAAATTACAACTCCAGAAAAAAAATATAACTTGATAAAAATTATTTTTATCTGAAAAAAATAAAAAAGATGAAATATTTTTTTATTTTTTATTTACTGTAAATTTTCCACATTTCAAATTTAAGTTACAATTTGCTTTGTTAAGACTTGTTCCACCCATCCAATCATTAATTAACAAAATAATGGTCAAAATAAACGCCAAACTCGTCGTAGTAATGAAAAATGTTGAAACTGCCTGATAACTATAATTTTCGGATATAAAACCTATACAAATTGATGCTACACAAAATACAAAACTTTGAAGAGACATGGCCAATCCTATAGAAGTACATCTTAATTTCTCGCCCGTACACTTTGAAATCATTGGCCAGCACGTGGTTGAAACAAGTGAAACTCCCAAACCTATAAACACAAAGGGTGTAATTGGGTTTAATTGAGTATATCCAATCATCACGTGACCAACAAACGAGCAACATATTCCAACCAACAAAAACATTATATTAAATCCAATTTTATCGCTCAAAACTCCAAAAAAGGGAGAAGCAAATGCAGCGATGAAATATATAATACTACTTACCGAGCCGGCATGAGTAGCAGTGTAGTTGAATTTTCGTTCAAGAGTGAGGTTGACCAGCAGCATAAATGGGAAAAATGCTGAATAGTATAAAACGGTCAATCCTACAATGAGATAATAATGAATTGAAAATTGTTTAATGTCTTTAATCGATGGTCTTTTTGGTTTCTCAAATCCATCAGAAACATTTACGGTTATTTTGTGGTGTGAATCAATGAAATATACACCGATTGCACACATAATCATAATGATTGTACATGCCATGGGTGCCAAAAAAGTAATTGTTATTTTTTTTTCTTGTGATAATGAATACTTGTCATCTAAAGAATGATATAATTTGGGAAGAAGTTGGTAAGATAATGAAGACCCCAGTCTGTTGAAACACATGTTTATTCCATAAAAAGTATGCATTATTCCTGCAGGCATCATCCATTTAGATAAGAATGCCGATATCGTTATTAACATTGATAAGTGTCCAATCCCATAAACGACCCTTCCAACACACATGATTGGAAATATATTTAAATAAATCCCGCCTGTAAATATCCCATTTCCCATGGCTTGTATGATAGAACATATTACCATTCCCCTCTTTAAACCAAAGTACCGGTCTATAAGAATGCTACCAACAAAAGACATTATGATATTTGGAGCAGAAGAGCAAACGTACAAAGTTATAATTTTAACATCTGTTAGATTATAAGGTTCGTCAGACATGTAAATGGTGGTAGCTCCAATGCTGTCTTTACTAACATAGGTGAATAGGAAAATGAATGAAAATAGAGTTCCCATAAAATACAATACTTTAACCTTCATTTTGAGCAAGGTTGGGGAACTGGGTTCTTTTTCTAGTGGTATGCATTTTTCAGGCTGAGATTCAATTAATTTATCAATTTTGATCATTTCGTGGGTAGTTTTTTTCTTGTTAAATCTCAAAAAATAAACAGTTCAAATATAAATAAAAAGTTGCAAAATTCTGAATTTTTCTCGCACAATGTACATAGTATAATCTACTTATATACTTTGAGGTAGTAGAACCTAATAAATTAGTAATAATACTAATTATAATGACATTATTTTTTAATCAAGTGATTTTTACCAAGAAAATGACGAATTTTTTGCTAAATAATTTATAATAAAATATTATTAATACATTTTAACCGCTAGAATAAACTCTTTCAACTCAAATCACGAAATAATCCAAATTATATCTAAAAAATAATGAAAATTCACGCGGTCAGATTTAAATTTCTTGAAATAAAATTGTTGATAAACGCTGGAGAAAAAAATATTATTCTCAATCATATTCGCTTAATAATTTAATAATTATAATAAATTAAAATTTAATTTTATCAAATAGAATAATTATTTGGCACAATTTCCTATAACATGTAAAAAAATGAGAAAAATTAAAAATTTATCCAGAGTGTATGATTTTATGAAAAAATAGCGAAATAATTTTTATAAAATGAACTTGTAATTATTACAGTAATGATCTGCACATTCGGTTAAACCACATGAATAATGTGAAAGATGCATTAATCTTGTAATCCATTTGCTTGATTAGCCCCAAACCTTTAATTTGTGACTTTTAGTCTGAAATTTAGTATGTAATTTTGTTACTCTTAAATTAAAATCCACGTAACAATGCATGGCAATGGACATTGTCCATCATTTATCAAAATCACTATGATTCCAATGTTTCAAAACTTTATTGATAACTGGTTTTATGTTCTAGCGCGCAAATTTGTCAAACAGGCAATTAATTCCATTTGTGCAATCTGTTGGTAATTCATACATCATTTCCAACCAAATTTTACCTTTCGCTTACATTTAATTTACTTTACTTTCATCTCAATTCAATTGAAAGTGAATATGACTGTGGCAATCTATAGAGCTGATAAAGGTAAACATTTAAAAAAACAAACATTAAAATATTTCAAAATTATTTTAAAAAAAATCAACAAATTTAGACAAGCTCGACAGTTTTGTGAGAGACTTTAACATCAAGAGGAGTAATGAAAATTTCAGATACATTGATTTAATTGTATATATATTTATCACTTAAATTTCATTCACAATTTCATTAATTTTTTAGAAAAAACTAGCCAGTCGAGAAAGCAACTCATTGACAATAATGCTCAGTGATTTGGAAAACTTTGATGTCGAATTGGCTGCTAGTTTGGTCAATAATTGCAACCGATACAGATCGCTTCTTTATGAAGTAGTGGACAAGGTAGTGGACGAATCTAGACTAGAAATGACTGACGTTGGTGATGGTACCGGTCATGCAGTGAAAGATACCCTTGACGTTTATATAACCCATCGTTTGAGAATGAATCAAGAGATTCAGAATGAGCACGACAATGCTAATGAAGCTACCGTAGTAAACCCTTTCCCTCCAGAGTTGATTAGAAGATATAATGTGTTTATTTACGATGACGTGAATCTTAAATCTCAGCCCGTTCGAGAGGTTAAATCGGCGAGTATAGGAAAATTGGTCAAAATATCGGGTATTGTTACGAGAACAAGTGATGTCAAACCAAGAATGACCATTTGTACGTATACGTGTGATCGTTGTGGATCTGAGACGTATCAAGAGGTTAACGATACATCATTTACGCCTCTTGTTGTTTGTCCTAGTGAACAATGTATTGTCAATCGTAATAATGGGCGGTTGTATTGCCAAACGAGAGCTTCAAAGTTTGTTCGATATCAGGAAATTATCGTGCAAGAACATGTAATTAATTTGGCTAGTTTTAGATTAATTTTAATTACAATTTTATCTAGTCTAAAGAAGTACCTGTAGGGTGTGTTCCCCGTCATATTACAGTTCATTGTGTTGGAGATTTAACGAGAAAATGTCAGCCTGGGGATAATGTAGTCGTATCTGGTGTAATTTTTAATTTTAAAATGTTAATAATTAAATTAATTTTAAATTTTTTAAATTTCAATTAAATTTTCTTGCAAAAAAGGACTTGTAAAAAATGATACAGGTGAATTATTGACTCACAAGTTTTTTTATATACCAATATTATTATTTAACCCGTAAACACTCGCGTGATTTTCAAATTAACGTCTATACTCGCGTTATCCCAAAAAAGCCATTTTGTAATT